>NW_004624841.1:1709819-1775044 GCF_000247695.1 Heterocephalus glaber | reverse complement strand
AGAATTAAAAGAATCATACCACAGTGATATATGTGCATGCATGTTCATAGCAGCAGAATTTGTAAGAGCTAAAACTTGGAGCAGCCCAATTGACCATCAACTGGAGACTGGATAAAGAAAATGCAGGGTGTTATTTTTAATATAAAATGGAGTACTACTCAGCCATATAAAACAAGAATTTAGAGACATTTATAGCTAAATGGATGCACATTCCGACCATACTCCTAAGTGAAGTAAATAGGACACACATGTGTTAATACTGAATAGTTTCTCTAGTGTGAGAAACTGAAGGTGTAAATAAGGACTAAAAGGTATAGTAGATAATGTGAAATAGGAAGAAAAGGGACAAAAGGGAAGGAGAAGTGGGAGGGGTAGGGGAAAGGAAAGAAGGGAATGGAATTAATATGAGAAAGTCCAAAAATGGAAATAAAGTCTTTGTAAATAGGGAGGGATGGAGGGGTTGAAGGGAGGGCAAGGGAAAGTGGAAAAATAAGAACCAAGAAAGGTTATGTAAAGGTGCTAATTTTCAATGATGAATGTCATTATATTGTATACACCAATAAAATATGAAAATGTTAACAAAAAAGAAAGACAGCTGACACCAAAAAACGAAAATCTTAATAAAATAGCACTTCACACCTACTAAATGGCCATACTTTTTTAAAAATGGAAAAATAACAAGTATGAAAATAACATGGAAAAATTGGAATTAATTCATTGCTGTTGGGAATGTTAGTGTGTCTACTGTGAGTCTGATGACTTATCAAAATGTTAAATATAAATTTACCATATGACCGAACAATCCCAATCATACGATATCCACCTCAAAGAACTGAAAAAATTGTTTAAATAAAATATTTTTTAAAATACTTAAATAAAATCCTTTATGTGAATGCTCACAGTAGCTCTAGCCAGAATAGCTACAAAACACAAATACACATCAATTGATAAATTGAGTTTAAAATTATTTGGTATATACATATAATACAATGTTGTCAAGCTAAAAGCAAAGCACTGATATATGCTAAACCATGGATGAAGCTTGCATATGGTAAGCAAAAAAATTCACAAAATGTCAGATTTTGTGACTCCATTTGCATGCAATTAGTTTGATCCACTATAATGAATTATCACAGTCTGGTGGCTAAAGCAAACTATTCAATTATCATGGTTCTTGAGGCTGGAAATTCAAGGTCTAGGTGTCAGCCTATCATGGGTTTGGTTGAAGCCACTTCCTGATTTGCAGATAGCTGTCTCCTCTTGTATCATCAGGTGGCCAAGAGCAGAGAAAGCGCATACTATGTCTCCTCATACATGGGGCACTGATCCCATTCACAAGGAATTTGTGAGGCTTACCTACAGGATTTCCCAAAGTCCACCCTTGTAGGTATGCACCTCTCAAAGTCACCTCCTCATACATCATATTGTGGATTAGGTTTCAACATATAAAATTTGCAGAGATACAAACATTTGATTCGTGACAATATTAAATATGTTGGAAAGGTAAATCTATACAGAAAGAAAAGGATCAGTGATTTCCAGGGGCTGGGAGGAGAGTGGAGTGTAGAGAGATTTTGTGTTGAGAAGAGATTTCTTTTGGAGATGATGAAAATGTTTTAGAAGTAAATAGAGATCGTCATTGTACAATACTGTGAATGTATTGAATGTCACTGAACTGTTCACTTTAAAATGCTGAGATTTATACTATGTGAATTTTACTTCAATCATAACAAAACAGCTTCACATTTTCCCCCAAATCATAGACTCTAACTCTTAAACTTGAATGAGATTATTTCTGTGTCCATTTGGCTAAAATATTTTGAAAAGTGTAAAATACACTACATACCATATAATCGCACATATATAAATATAAATAAACCAGTGGGTCGATATCATTTCCTTTATCCTACTCACAAATTTCTTCACTGGTGCAGCAGGAGACAGCGATTACTCATTTCCTTCAGAGTAAAAACGGCACAAATTTTCTAAATATTGTCATTTTTCCATGGTTCATCAATATCTACAAAACACAGTATATGCTTTGCACTTTGTTCTCTCACATGTACTTTTTGCCCTCCCTGGTTGCCATCTGCCATTCACCACCCTCACAGCTCTGTTTCAGCCTCAAGGCACCACCACAGTTACCTACATACAATGGATTGTGGCCATGCTCAGGTCTTCTCCTGAAAGGTCTAATAGCTTTCTCTCAGCCTGTGGACAGTTAAACACTGAAAATTTGGTTCAAGTTTTGGATCTTTGGGGAAGGCTGTGCTATTCACATATCCTCAGAGGGCCTGAAGTGCCACTTCTCTATGTTTCCAGATGCTGGTTGTTCAGACAGTGGTACCTAAAGCAGCAGTGTTAACACGATATGAGAGGAAGTTATAAATGCAGAATCCGAGGACCATCCCAGACATACTGACTCAGACCCTGCATTTTATCAAATACCCAGACGATCTGTATGCACATTAAATTTGAGAAACACCATAGCACTGACCTCTAGTTTTATGTTTACACCGTTACATCTCTCTCTTTACAGGTCTCTATGAAGTTCCAGACCAATGAGATCCTTGAGGGAAGGACATATATTTTATTTATCATTGTATCCTCGCTGTGCAGTTCTGAGGTGTGGAAGTGCAGCGAATTCTCGGGTCCTCCAAGAAGGGCTTCTTTCTCTAATTCATTGGTAAACAACCTTATAGAACTTGGTAGGTGCAATGGTTTGAATATAGATTTTTCCCCTAAACTCAAGCAAAAGTTTAATCCCACAATTCTTATGTTATTTCTTTTAAGAAGACAGAAAACTAATATGAGTGTGGTGTTTAGAGATGGAGGCTTTGGGAAGTAATTAGATCATGATTAGGCCATTCGGGTAAAGTCCCATGATTGAATCCTGGCGACTTTATAGGAAGAGGTAGAGAGATCGCAGAGACAGAGAAATACACACTCTCCTGCCATGGTGTGATAGACAAGAGGGCCCTTGTCAGAGCCTGCAAAATATTGTTCAGATTTCCTGACTCCAAAACTATGAGCCAAAGTAAACATCTTTTCTTTATAAAATAATTTGTCTCCATTATTTCACTATAATAATGAAAAGCTGACTACTACAGTAGGGAAAATACTGGAGTTCAAACTCAACTATGTGCAGATTTTCCACAACAGGATTTATTCAGCATCATGAAGCTAATAAAGATAACACAGTAATGAAAAGCAAATGGTAACAGAAGCCAAGCTTCCCCAGCACAGAGGATAATTTGACAGTTCAATGTCCCCTGCTTGCCAAAATACTTTCCTGGCCCATTTCTCATTATGGAAAATGGCCCTGTGGGTGGGAATGTCACTGTATCTAGGTGACAGGGTTCTACATGGGAAGGCACAGCCCAGCATGCTTGCTGCTGGGCTTGGCAGGCAATGAGTGACAGGAGGTATTGTGAGGAATCCCCACTTAAAGGCTCCCCCCAAATCCACAAACTGCAAAGCCTCAATAAAGATATTTAGCTGGAAGTGTCCTGCTATTATGGGTTCAAGTCCTTCTTCTAATTCTATCTTTTCTCAAGCAGCTATCATCTCAATTAAAAAGAGGCACAATCTTGCCCTCAAAAAGTACCTTATGCATTGATAAAGCATCTTGTAAGCAAGTAATTGAAGCATACCTAGCCGAATACTATAACAGAGGTGTAGTCAAAGGGCAGAGAGGTCCAAGTAGGGAACCTAGAAGGAAAGATGATGGAAGTATGGGGTGCAGGAGAGGTTACACAGAGCCAAGGTTAGGCAGAGCCTTATATGATTTACAAAGATGCTGGAGTCTATGTGTGGAATTTCTTACAATTTTGTCTTGGGAACCACAAAGAGAAATAGATTTTACATTGTGCCCTGGTACACACACAGAGAGTTGAAATGTGTTTCATGAAGCAGTATATGAGCTTCTATTATGCCTGTGTTTAGATGTCCCCCCAAATCCTCATACTTTTTCAGAGATACCTGAATCTAGAGCGTGTGATTGATTCATGGTGGGGCTAGGCCCAAGGGCACGAGGATTAAGGATGTGAGTGCTACTCGCCTTAAGTAGTCTGAATAAGATAAAAGGGGCAGAAAGATGCTGTTAGGGTCCCTTGTTGTTTTTGGTGTCTTCTGCCACCATGAACAGTTGCCACCTGCCATGTGCCACCCTTCCTTAGAGCCAGCTGATTATGGACTGAAACCTCTGTGAACTGTGAGGTAGATAAACCCTTCCTCCTTTAATTTTGGGTGTTGGGTATTTTGTGTCAGCAATGAGAGAAAAGTAACTAAGACAGCTCCTTAAATATCATGAAATCCTATCATCCCATGGTCCTGTTCCAGATCTCAGAACACAGCTGTGATGTTTACTCAATGATATCGCTAGAGTTCCTTCTCAGATTTTGGAAAGTTTCTTCTGATTACATTTTAGTACAAGTTTTTAACATGAATGAATGCTACCAAATACTATTGAGAAGATAATGGGGTTTTCCTTCTATTACTTGTTGGGTACATTAGATTATTTGTTTTCCACAATAGTCTCAAAAACATATTCACAGAATAAAATTAATTTGAGGATAACAGGTTATATTTCCTATATATTTATGGATTAGGTTTAGTACTATTTGATTACAAATTCACAAAATTTGTATATGAGAATTCACTATACTTTGGGTGCAGTTCTATGAGCTTGGTCAAATGTATAAGGTTGAGTAATAAACACCACACGTAAAGAAAATACTATGCAGTGTATGAATTTCTAATTGTGTCATAAATGCCATTTTTAGCAGTTTGTTTGAACCAGTGTTCAAATAAATTCCATACATTACAATTAGGTAATATGTACCTTAAGTCTCTTTTTAGGTTTCAGGCTTTTCTCAGTCTCTCTCCACCCACCCCACCCGCCTTGCAATGTATTTGTCAAAGAAACTGAATCATTTGTTCTGCATAGTTTCCCACAACTGGATTTCTGCTGATTTTATTGTTAAACATCTGTTGTTCAACATATAATATGTTGTTCACCCTATTAGTTTGTTCTCAATATCTCTGCTAAATTGAATCTGGAGGCTTGATCTAATTGGGGATTGATTTGGGTCTGAGTAAGAGTCCTTTATGCATAAATATGTACATTTCATCAAGAAACATGAAATGCTTGCCACATTTTGTAATGGTCACAGTGGTTAATCAATGATAGTGCTTAGGAGTATTAATTCATTAGATGTTACAAAATGATGATGTTCTAATTCTATCATTTTTTCTTTATTAACTAGAATACTTCAATGAAGGATAATTCTACCTCATCTACTTTTTGGTGATTAATATCATGGAAAGAGAGATGTGATAAAATGCTTAATTCCTTACCTTTCTTTTCAAGTTTACTGTGACAACCAAGGTGGGTATTTTTCCTTTGTACTCTTTATATGCATTTGTTACATTCAAATTCACTGCTGAAATCAGTTATACTCTTGCTTAAATTATACCACTTTTGAATTCAAATTTACTTGAATTCAAACTTGTTTAGACATGAACTTATTATTCTTTTATAGATTACCTGTTATCCAGTATAACAAAATATCCCAAAATTACTGTATATGTTCCCTTCCCTAGAATGGAATCAGTCACTCTGAAGAGAGCTCTGGTTCCTTTTAGTGAAAAATTGAATTTCAAGACTAAAATCTGTTAGCTGTGTAGGTCTTTGCTACTGACTTGTTGTTTTACTTCCAAGATATTGTCATGGACAAAGCTTGAAATTACACACATTTGTATGTAGGCATCTATCTATCTATCCATCTTTTGAATAACAGTACTCAAAAAAACAATGAGAGATGACAAACTTAGATTTACTTGTTTATGGACCCTGAAATACACATATGCAGCAGTTTCAAAAACAAACAAATACATAATAGCACTATCACCAACAATATGTTGTTGTGAGCATTTTGATAATATTTTTGTTCCAGTTTCTCTACCGAGGGTATTTCTCACTAAGGATACACAGACAAATGATTGGGGTTTAAAGCAACTGTAATATTTCTATTCTGAACATGCCACCAAATAGAAAAATACATAGGCCCACTTTTTGCAAAAAAGCTTCAATTTTTAAAGGGATCTTATTTAAAAATTTTTAAAAACCAAAGTATATTCAGAGGTGTCTACTTGACTCTTCTGTAATATTACTAATTCCTTTCCCAGATATGTACACAAAGTGAAACAAAATGTTGTGTTCTCACTTTTGGAAGATTTTATCCCCTTTATTTTTAGAGAGCAAAATAGTCTGGAAAATTTCAAATAAAGATACAAAGATACTCCGTATTACTTTTCAGGACTGCCTAGTACTCCTCTGTGGTCTACTGAAGTTTTTTCACCCAGCTTCCCTCTGGTGGACATCTGGTTTATTTCTGGTCTATTGATATTAAAATATTCTTACAAAGAATACCTAGAGGATACTTTTAAAATACTTTTGCTTATGTATTTTTGACATCAATTCCTAGAAGTAGAATTGTGAGGCCAAAGGGTAAATGGGTATGTAATTTTTCTAGAAATTACTATCTATGGCTACACACATTCTTACAAATTTGCATTACCACCAGGGATACATGAAAATGCCTGACTTTTTCTCTAACTCTGACAGCAGAGCATGTTGTCAAACATTTCCCTTGTTCGAATTTAATAGGTGAGAAATATTATCTTATTACAACTTTACCCTTCATCCCTCTTATTGTGAGTAGTTGATGTGAGAACATTTTCAAAGGATTATGAGTCATGTGCATTATGATTCATATTTTTCTATTAACTTTATGCTCATGTTCTGATAAACCTTATTTAAATATTCTAAGTCCAATACTATTCAGAGATGTTCAAATTTTATTTCTATTTTTCTTTTTTTATTAATTTTATTGGTACATTTTAGGTATACAATATAATGACACTCATCATTAGAAATTTGCATCTTTACATACTCTCTCTTCGTTCTTATTTTTCACCCTTCCCCAGCCCTCCCTTCAACCCCTCCATCCCTCCCTCTTTACAAAGACTTAGTTTCCACTTTTTCATTTTCTCATATTAATTCCATTCCCTTCTTTTCTTTCCCCTACCCCTCCCATTTCCCCTTCCCTTATTTCTATTTTTCTAAGTCTTTCATACATTAGAAATACTCCTTTTTGAGATAAATTGTAGATAATTTTCCAATTTATCAAATTTCTTTTTTACTTTACTTAGCTATTCTGTACCAGGCAAAAGATTTTAGTTCAGTAAAACTACACTGATCTTATCAGTCCACTTAAGCTCTCTAGATTTTAAGTAATAAAGTGATTCACAGTCTATGATGATAATTTCTCCAAATATCCTTTATTATTTTTCAAATTTTATTTTGAAATTGTTATAGATTCACAGAAAATTGCAAACCTTTCTGCAAGTGGATGAAGGCCCATGTGCTCTTTAATTTCTCCCAACATCTTTCATGAATATTTATCATACATAATTATGCATCTTACATAATTATAGTACAATATCCAAACAAAGGAAACATCATTACCACCCACCTCATCCTGGGATTTCACCACCAGGTTTCACACACAAGCATTCATTTGTAAGTGTGTGTGTGTGTCTGTGTGTGTGTGTGTGTGTGTGTGTGTGATTCAATGCAACTTTTTCACCTGAATAGACTGGTTAACCAACAACACAATCAGGAAACAGATTTTTTTTTACCACTTTAGGAAAGTTATATGAATGGAATCCTATAATTTGTGGCCATTTGTGATAGACTGTTTTTCACTTGTCTTCTCGCCCTTGAGGCTTACTTGGAGTCATTTTACCAATAGCTTGCTACCTTTTTTTAGTTAACTCTTGTATTACATGGTATGGATGCACCATAATTAACTGTTCATTCATGGGGAGCACTTGACTTGTTACAATGAATTATTCCACATAAAGCTACTTTGAACATTTCTCAGCAAAAGGGACTTTGCAGATATAATGAGGGCTAAAGACATTGAGAAGGAGAGGTTATCCAGGATAATATCAATGGGCTGATCTAATCATTGTGAGTTGCTAAGAGTAGAACACTGTTCATTCCTGGCTATAGATAGATAGACAGACTGATGACAAAAGGAAGGCTGCAGAGATGTGTGATATTATTGGTTTGATGGAGGAAGGAAGCCATAAACAAGGAATCCAGGTGACCCTGCAAAGTGGAAAGGCAAACAAATGAATTTTCCCCTGGCGCCTCAGGAAGGAACATAGCCCTGACATTACCTGGATATTAGGCCAATGAGACCTACTCCTACCTTTTCCCTTACAATGATTTTATTGTCCGTTTTAAGTGTGTGCTCTATTTTTCACTCATTTGTCTGAGGCATGAGTTTAGATTGATGTTATATGGTCATCATTATTATTTGCCTATAATTATCCAATGTTCCAATGCGATTTGTTGAGAACATCTGTCTTCCATGAACTGTTGTTGCTCTTTTATCAAAATTCAACTAACCATACTAGAGGTATTTCTTGTATTTCTACTCTGTCAAACTCATCCTGTGTCTTCTTTTGCCAGTACTGTACTACACTGTTTTAATTTCTGTATATATACAATAAATATTTAAATCAGGATGACATTTCTTTTATTTAGTTTTCTTTTTCAGAAGGAGTGAATTCCAGCTTAATCCAACAGTAGAACATATCCTTAAAATCTTATAGCTAAGATAGTAACAAATGAACCACTAAAACAGAGAATCTAAAAGTAGACCTAATTGCACATAGAAATTTAGTATATGATGAAGAAAAAACATCTAAATCCATAGAGAAAAGATAAAAATGTAAAAGAATAGCTTTGGTACAGAGCAAAAAAGATAAAATTGAATAATTCCCTGTAGTATGTATGAGGTTCTCAAATGAATTCCAAAATGTAAATGAAATCATACAATTACCAAAAGAAAACATGGACAAGTCTTTTATAATTTGTGAATTGGGAAACAAATCTACTATCCAAAATTCCGAATTTATCAAATAAGGAATAAAAATAGACATATTATATTAGAAAAACTTTATGTGACAAAAAATACCATATACAAATTAAAAGAGCAGGTTATGTACTGGGGAAAAAAGAATACTACAAATAAGACAAATATTCTGAAAACAAAGTGAGAAGTTTCAAAAATAGAAAAGAAAAAGCTAACAACTTTTCAGAAACAGAGACTAACCAAGTAAACAGAAAATTCACATAAAAAGAAATGCAAATGACTTGTGATTATATGAAAAGATGTTCAAACTTGTTTATACAGTAAGAGAAATGAAAATTAAAATTATAATGAGATATTATTTTTCACCCATCAAAATGGCAAAAACTCACTTGCCCAATTTAGTAAGTGATGAATCTTTGTGGAAACAGACACTCCATGCTTGCTTGTGGGAAGACAAAGGTGCAGTGTTTTTGGAGGGGAATTAAGCAATACCTAGGAAAATTGCATATAAATACTTACCCTTGGACCCAGCCATTCCAATCCCAGAATATCTCCTGAATATGCATGTTACAGCAATTGCAAATTCTTCCAAGTACCATTTATGTTCATCATTACTTTAACATTTTCATAGTTTTAAGGGTTGATCTTGTTATTGAATGGCCAAATAAAAAAAGAAATATACTATAATATAGCATATTATCTTTCTAAAAACATTTTGATACCCTTCTTTCTTGTTACTTGAAATTCAGAATAAAATAAAATCACTCCTAAGGGTGTAGCTATTGTACCTGCTAATGCCTCTTTTCATAACCAACACTCATACACACACGTTTTGAGATTTCTTAGATTGCACAGGGAATATAACATCACAGGGCAAGAGCAGGCCTGGCCTGGGCTAAATGTCAAACAAAAGTACTAAATCTAGAGGGCTGAGCACCGTGGATATAATGGGGTTATAGTGTGATTGAATAGAATTCATACAACCTTTCTCAATTTGATAGAAAAGAAAATCCTCCTTCCCATTAAAGGAAAAGTGGGTATTTTTGCTTTGAAATAATAAGCTTGACTCTTGACTCAATTCAAATGAATAATTACAAATCTTACTTTGATTTTATGTAAGCTTTAGGTTGAGACAGACAATTATAGTAACAGGAAAGATTACAGGACCTACCTCCTTATGGTATAGATCAGTGATGGTGAACCTTTTAGAGGCCAAGGGCCAAAACTGCAACCCAGAATGCACCTATTTATCAGAAAGTGCCAACACTGCAATTAAACCTGAATACTAAGGTTTTATTTTAGAAAAAACAACTCATATTTTAACATCTTTTGTCTAAAAAGAAAAATAAATAGCATGCATGCCATAGGTTCACCCACACTGGTATAGATGAATAAACTGACCAAACATAACCTTGATGAGGATTGGTCAAGTGAGGTCTAGGGAGCAAACCCTAATAAACACTTGTCTTGCAGGTGCATATTGCAAAGATAGCCCAGAAAGCGAGCGCCCTCTGGATGCTGGGTCCTGAGAACTACATCCACCTTGCCTTAGGGTGTGCTGTGCCACTGCCACTCAGGAGACCAAGTGCTTGCCTGGTCTCATAAGCAATTAGTGACAGAAGTGGAATTGACCCAAGGTCTCTAATGAAGGTCTGGAATCTTCCCTTTACACTATGTTGCCACCACTTTGCCACTGCTCCAAAGAAATGCTCTTGGGATAGAATGGTTGGCCTCTGAGTCTAGGTAAGATCATAGCCCCTATTTGAGCATGGCTTCATGACCAACATAGCACAGTGAGACTTCACCCACAGCAAGGGAAACATGCTATTCAAGCGCTAGGAAAATTTTGATAGGACGAATCAACAGGTGAACAAGGGAAATGCCAAGCTTACACACTCAAGACTGAGAAACTTCTTCAAATGCTGATAAAACTATTATGAACAGAGCCATAATAAGCAGCCAGTGGGTTTGCCAATTTACAAACTACTCCTCCCATTGACTGAAATATAGAAAACCCTCTAAGGAATAAAGTAGTTCCACTTTTTAAGAAAGCATTTGTAATGGATATAAAAGAAATAGGGCTTTTAGTAAAACAAATAGATTCAGCAATTCTTATTTACCCCCCAAAAAAGAAACCTTATGTTTCTCACACACATACACACACACACACACACACACACACACACACACTCACACACTCTCACACACAATATATAGTTGGATATTTACAAAATCCTTATTCTTTTTTCTTTTGATTAGAATATAGGTAGAGTTCATTGCAAAATGAGAGACTTCAGAGAGAGAGAGAGAGAGAATATGAAGGTGGTCAATGCTGAGATAGTCCTCACACTGGGGGAAGTGTTGAATTACCTTTATATGATTAACCTGGCCTTTCAAGGAACATCCTTCCCTTCTGCCAAGGTCATTTCTCTTTTACAGGTGCAATGGGCTGTGTCCACCTACTTCTGAGAGAAGTGGGGCCCTGTTTATTCCTTAGCAGAATGGCTCCATTCAATTTGTTTTGAGACTTTGAGCTTTTTGTTTTTTCTGCTTAGTTTTATATCCAGGTTATCACATAACCTTTTTGTCCCTCAACTCTCCTTAGTTAGTTAGTTGTTGGTTAATTTTTCAGATGCTATTAGTGCATGTTTGCAGTACACAATGATGACACTCTTCGTGGGGAGTTGGTCCATGTACACAGAACATCTTCATTCTTTTTTCATCCCCTTACCCTGCCCTCCCTTCACCTCCCCATCTCTTGGTCCCTTTCCTATATGCAAAAGATCTATCTCCCTGTTTCCTATTATTTATCCTATATTTTGCTCTCTAAATTATTTATGCTTATATGAGAATCTTTATTCTCAACCACAAAAAGTCTGGAAATAACCAGAAATCCCTGAAGGGATGAATGGGTCAATGAATTCTGATATGCCAATGCACTAGAATATTACACTGAAATCAAAAGAAATGAGCAATTGGTATGTCCAAAAGCTTGGGTAAATCTCAAATTTATTTTGCTGAAAGAAGATCTACTCTAAAGATGACATTTTGTTACTGGCTTACATGGAGTCCTGGGCTCAGTCTCCAACACCAAAGGAAAAAAATAACATGGTAGAAAAGATAAAATTAAAGGAGAGCCAATAGCACAATATTTTCCAGGGATTTAGGTTAGGGGCATTGACTACAAAGAGACATGGGAAGTTTTCTGAGTTGATAGAACTGTTTTATATCTTGTTTGTGGTGGAGATTACTGGGCTATGTATTTTTTGTCAAAAATCACAGAATAACAAGAATCCATTTTTAATATGAAGCACATTTTGATAAAAAGTGCTTCAATGTAATTAGTTTCTTTGTAATCCTACATGTTTCATTGTATGTATATAAAAAAAATTGGTCTTGAGAAAGGGTGCATAAGCTTCACCAGGATTTTAAAAGAAAAACAAATGAGACTTTTGCACTCAGCTCAAATTCTGTCCACCCTGTGTGTCACCTAAAGACTGTGCTTACCTCTTAGCTGTTTCCAAGATTTACAGGTCGAGGATAGTATCTTTGTGTGCATGTACGTTCACATGTTTATGTTTGTGCGTATGACAAAGACAGAGGAGAAAGAGCAGTGTCACCACTTTGTGCCTGTGCTGTTCCTGGCTCAGCACTTTCCAGCTCACAGCTGCCTTCTTCCTGAGTCTTAGGATTAAGAAGACATCCATAGCCCATGGATTAGAGCTTTCTGTTCTCTACTCTGTGCTATTTTCTGTCAGGGACTAGATCCAGTAAACCTCGGTGTATATTTTTTTTTCCAGAACCAGGGATTGAACTCAGGCCTTGGGCTTGTGAGGCAGGTGCTGTGCCACCTAGCCAAATCCCTGGCCCAACCCTCAGTGTCTTGTCTGTCCTTTAATGCTATTAAGACAATGTTTTCTTATTTTCCTAGCCTTTCTAGATGCTGTTAGTGAGAGAATCCATTTGAAACATCCCATCTGCCATTGCATAACAAAATGTTAATGGCATTTGAGCTATCTGGTCTTTTGCTTTTTAGCTATATAGCTATTTATCTAAGTTGACTCTACCTCAAAGCAAGGCTGAATTATTCTTACTTTTAAGTGGGTGGACACCAATGAAAGGAAAGAACAACATGACAGGTTACCTCACATGTTGGTTATCTTGTTTGAATATATTTAATCAAAATTGTCTAGCTGATATTTCAGTCCTGACTAGATAGCATGGCAATTCAGAATAAAAATTATTTAATAAATCATGGCTACAAATGTATAATCAAACTTTAGTATTTTATCTAATGATTATTTCAATGTTGAAATGATCCTATCCCTTTATGAGGTCCTTGAATATACTTCTGGTGCAATTAGAAAGGTATTAAAGATTATTCTATGCTTCATGGTCTTGTGAGGTATGTTTCACAAAAACATGCTTTTGTATTGCATAGTGAGGCTGAGAAGTTGAACGCATTCTTTGAACTTTGAGCATCACGATATTATAGACAGCTAAGTTAGGTAGAAAATACTATAGGCAGTAAGGTAGGGCAGGGCCCTTGAAAGAGTCAATACAAAAGATGAAAACACATTACAATTGTGGCCAGAGATACATCCATTGGAGGCCAGGCCTCAAGATAAAGAGAAAATGACCAGCCCTACATACTACAAAGCCCTACATACATGCAAAGGATAAGATAAGTGGTAACACTTGGCTTAATAAAGTTTAGATAGACATCAGTCACCAGGGTGGGTGAACAAGACCTCTGGATCCATCCGTTCTTTAAAAAGTTCTTTATTCTTTTCATATACATTTGCTATGTGACCTGCTTCCCCCATTGGATCAATATTACCTAAGTGGCTATACTTGTAATTCTATTGGTTGATCATGATCACATGAATTTTGTTCCACCTTGCTCTATAAAACTTAACTGTGAAGTGGTGTCCCCAGCAACCCATTCAGGTCCTCTCCTGTCTCTCAGCAGCTATATCCTTCCCTTTCAATAAGTAGTTCCTACTCTTAACCTCTGTTGTTCCTTAAAATTCATTCTTCTATTTCGGGAAACAGGAACTTAGGGTATCTAACATCTAGGAGGTTGGTAATTATATTATTTTCCTTATATCATTTGGAGGTCCTATACCAGTGATAATGAAGATTTAAACACAAAGAAAACTTTTTATATCTATGGTGAGGTGTTGATGCCAAAAGGAGATGAAGGAAATTAGAACAAAATAAAACCAAATGGCTATGAAACTTGAATCCTAGAGCCAACCAAGAACCTTGGAGAGAGAGATTTTCAATCATCTTTCCAGCAGCTGCAGTGATGCATGGATGCAACAGTCTCCTTGCAGGCAGCTCTGAACTCACACAGATGAGTTTTCTGTCAGAGCTGCACAGCCCCTGCCCTGGGAGGTCTGAAAGGTGAAGGCACAGTACAGCACAGTGCCTACGTGGCCCAGAGCAACATTTCTGGCTCTCAGACAGCCTGACACTGGTCTTGCCCTGTCTAAAATAATCTAATTCCACATTAGCTAGTATCTGATTTTCTTTATCCCTTAAAATGCAGAGGCTTCAAGTTAATCAGACTACTCAGGTTTTTGGTACATGATTTGCACTCACTTATACAAAGCTCTACTATTTATTCAATTACTCAATTACTTATTCAATTCCATTATCTGTATAGTCTCCTTCCCTTTCTCTCTCCCATGTGTTTATTCTCAAGTATGTGTTTATCTCTACTTATGTGAAAAACTGTACCCTTGCAAAATAGTCTTCTTGTAAAATGTTTTACCTGTCTGACTTTTCAATTTATACTAACAGTATGTAATACACTTCTGTTTCTTACTTTTTTGGGCAGCACTCTTTCTTCACTATCCATCTACTTTGTTATATTTGATTCATTCCTTTCCAATATGGTATATCCTCCATGGTGAGGACTGACCATGTTTTACCTGCTTTCCCCCTCTCTCCACAAATGCAATGAACACCTCTAGCTATGTCTTCCTATGGACTAATAAATAATGACTGTGGCATGTGTATTAGTAAAGGCTCTCCAGGGAAGAGAAACAATAGGACAGTGTGTGTGTGTGTGTGTGTGTGTGTGTGTGTGTGTGTGTGAGAGAGAGAGAGAGAGAGAGAGAGAGAGAGAGACAGAGACAGAGACAGAGACAGAGACAGAGACAGAGAGAGATTTTTTATAAGGAATTGACTCTTGTAATAATGAATTATGGAGGCTAGAAAGTCCCAAGAACTGCAAGCTGGGGACCCAGCAGAGCCAGTGATGTAGTTCCACTCCAAAAGCTAGCTGGCTCTCCCAAGAAAGACGTTTCAGCTCCAGTTCGACAACAAGAGAAATCCAATATCCAGAGGCCATCAGACAAGAAGAATTCTTTCTTACTTGGGCATAGGTCATTCTTTCATTCTCCTCAGGCCCACACAAATTATTAGATGAGCCCTGCCCACCTTAGGGAGGACATCTGCTTTACTCAGTCTATCAATTCAAATGTTAATTGATCCAAAACCTCCCCACAGCCAGAGAGTGTTTGAGCACATATCAGGGAAGGCATAAAATTGATCACGGCCTACTCGAGTTGACAGGAAATTCCCCATTCCACAGGGTGGAAAACACAGAGTGTAAATGCTGAATCATGAGGATACGTTTATATTTAACTTGATCAGCTCTGTCAGCAAATTCTCCCAGCTGGTAGACCTCAGGTACTTGCACTTACAGGGAATCAGAGTTTTTAATACTCGGGTTCTTAATCCCTGCTTACACTTGGCCTCATCCACTTTTTGATTTTGCCAATTTATAATGTTTAAAGAGATACTTCGTTTTCATTTGCATTTTTCACATTACTAATCAGGCTGAGGAGTTTGTCATAGGCAGGCTACCTGGTTTACTCTTCCATTCTTGTTGTTTGAATGTATTTAAATCCTCAAAGCCTCTAAAGCTATCACTCTTTTCATTCAGCATGCATTTATATTTTCTATTTTCTTATTCATTCTTGCCCGAGGTCTATTTTGTTAATCTTTTCAAAGAACAAAGATTGGGCTCTCTTTACATACTCTATTGCTTTTGTGTTTTATTTCCAAATTTTCCTCTTGGAATATTTTTCTTTTTTGCCCTCTTTGAGAAGAAAGAGCACAGCTAATTCTGCATAGGATTCTACATAGAGATTGATCCACAGTACATACATACTACAAGTTTGTTGAATGACAAGTAATTGGAAAATGTATCATCTCTGAGGTAGAGAAATGCAGTCTACATTTTACTTTGAGTTTTCTTTATAGAAAGAATGGAATGATTTTGATATTGCCAGAGAAAATGGGACAAGTTGAGGGGATGAATGGCTTTTATTTAATTCATTTCTTCACTAAGGTGTGAAGACTTCCACTGAATGCAAAACCAATTAAGGTTTGAGGGGAGTGAGGCAAAATAAATACCAAAAGACCAGAATAGAGTTTGAAAAGAAGAGTTAAGAAGAGTGATTATCAAAAAATATAATCACCATAACACTAAGAAGAGTTCTTTAGAGCTGACTTTCTAAATGAGTATCAGATATAGGAGGTGGTGTATGACACAAATCATGAAGATCATAATTACAGAATTACAGAGAAAAACACAACATCCAGTAGAAATACCAACTACTAAAATAAGCTTGCCTATGAACCAAAATGTAAGTAAGTGGATGGGAAATATTAGCCCAAAGATGTGAGCACAGCCTGTCTTACTGAACGAATCAGTTGAGAAAGAGTTATTACTGATGACCATGGTTTTTAAATAATGAAAGAGGTGACTTTCTCAAAACTTTCTTAGTAACTGTTCAAAGTCAGAAAGTAATTTTCTTTCCAACAAAATACCACAAAGGGGAGTCAACACACTAAAGAACATGAAAATTGATATCAGGCAGGAAGAAAGACATCTGACATATTTTTTTGTGTGTCAAGCAAATGAAATACATGTGCTAAAAACTTACATATAGAGTTTATCTCTTACAAATTGCATTCAGTCTATTGCCTTCAGTACTCAAAAGATTGCCCATCACACTAAAACTATTTCTATTTGACCACTTTATATCAAAATAGAAAACTCAATTAATTTAACTAACTTGGAAGAGTGGCTGCTTTCCTGTTTAAAAATATCGACTCATCTGGAATTGCTATTTCCCCAAGGGAAGTCTACAATCTTGTATCATTTTTAAATTATTTTTCCTTAAAGGTAATTGGAAGAGATTCACAGATCCATGTTTATAACAACCAAATTTGAATTACTTCAATGAAAGGAGTTTTATTTTGTGATCCTTCAATTCAAAATACTCAGAATATCAACCATTAAAATGTCAGATCCCAGCCCTTTCTAGACATCTCAGCACACTTACAAACATTACAGCTTCAGGAGATGTGTGAGTTATATGATCAA
Source organism: Heterocephalus glaber (assembly GCF_000247695.1). The sequence continues at coordinate 1,757,686 of NW_004624841.1, read as the reverse complement.
TAAATGGTCATTCCTATAATTGGGATGTTGATTTCTAAAAATCATAGTAATTGTTTCTTTTTAAAACTTAGGGAGTCAAAACAAAATTAGCAAAATTTTGTCAATTCAACCAACTGCTGCCATGATTCACCGGCACTTAGAATAAGAATTCATCCCTATCAGGGCCAGAGATTTAGCTCAGTGTTTCCGCCACCTGGCAAGCAAGTGCAAGGTCCCAAGTTCAATCCCTGGTACCAAAAAAAAAAGAAAAAAAGAAAAAAAGAATTCACCCCTACCTAAATAGACAATGTATACAACTTGGCATTTTCCACTCTAATAGAATGGCACATCCCCTCAAGTCAAAATCTGAAAAGAAAACAGAAAGATGATTCAGTAAGAGACACAGCACAGCAAATTATTTTCTCTATCACAGGGCAAAATAACAAGGCATTAACTCTCAAGGAAGACATTACTTTTCATCACACCAACCAAGATGAATATGCATTTCAGATCTCCTAAGTGCACGTGTGTACACACACACACATCAGTGGAAATGGGGTTAAAATAATACAAGGAGTGAATCCTGAATTTTGCAGATAATTGAATAATTGACCACAGGAAGTAAAATGTTGGTGGACCTAGAATCAGAATTCTACATCTCTATACCATTTCCTCAGCACATATAGCTTCTACTTGCTTGGCTTGGACTGTGCTCTTTAAATTGGTAGGACCAAAGACACGTATGAAGGCAAAAGATGAGGATTTTCTGGGAGTTCAGGAAAAATGCTGAGCAGTAACTATGCCCTGATCCATGAGTGAAGGCTAGCGGGTTAGTGCCTTGTGAAAACAAATATCAAGTTTCTCTAATAGTAATACATCTCTTTCAAGTGACACATATTTGGAATCGTGACATTTTATTTTTGCACACTCACAAGGAGAAAATGCAAACTCAATTTCCATAGCCATTGGGAATGGGTCAGGCAGTTAGATTATAACCTAATCTTACAGAAACAAAACAAGACAGAAGCAAGACAGCCTATAATTTTGAACAGATTCAACTCTGGAGTCTCCCAAAGGAAAACATTTCTTAATAGCTTTTCTTTAAAGAGTAATATTAGTGAAATAAAAACTATACAAAGACAACATCACCTTGAAGCTCCATCTTTAAAAATGAAAATATGGCACATTCTGGAATAGTTGCACAGTAACTAGACTATGAAACACGTAGAGTCTAATTGGACTTTGCCACGTAGTTGTGTGGTCTGGGCTGCATATAAAACTGCCTGCTCTGATGCTCAGGAAAGTCTCAAACTCTATTAAGTAAACAAATCATCCTCCTAATCTATAGTTGAGATCAGAAAGTGAGCAGAGATCCCACATCTGTGCTATGTCATAGAACATCAGTGGCATAAACATGAAAATAATAAATTCAAAATAGTTCATTATTTTCAATTCAGCTTGGAAACCCTGCTGGACCATTCACCTTTGGTGATTTATATTTCAAAAAGTGATTCCTTAAGAGTGCATTTTGTCCTGGTAAATGTGAGGTTCCGCTGTGAGCTTGAGAGGTCCTGGTGCCCCAGACATTTGAGCTCTACTTCCATCACAATGGTCAGTCAAGAACAGATTTAGCCAGAGTTTTCCTCTACAGATGAGTGGGGGCAATGTAGTGGAGGGTATATTTGTATACTAATACTTTCTCTAACACCATATATAAATGGATTGCTTAGATCACATTTGCCCCAGTTTGTATATGTTTCTAGAAATTCTGAGACGTGTTTATACACAGGTGGTATAACTATGTTCTATCCACTGCCTACCCTTAAATATTATTTGCACTTCATCAATTATCTAAAAGCTAGTATCCAAGGGTAAGTTACATTTGACCTCAGTGTTAAACCAAGATGAGGAGAATTTTAGAATAAAAAATGACCGCCCCATCCATCGAAAAGCCTTAGCCTTGGGAGAGCTGAAAGGCAGCATCCCCTGACAAGGGGGCACTTGTGAGGCTACAGAGTGCCTTGATACAAAGATGACATTTTTCAGACCCCCACTTCTCTGCTGCTCTCCATCACTGTACTTTCTAACCAGGAAAAGACACAGAGTTTAAAGGGAAGCAAGTTACACATCCTGAACCGGGAACAAAGGGTTTGATCTATAATAAAGTCTGTCTTCCACTCATGTCAAAAAAAAAAGTAGAAAATGACTTAAAAATAGTTCCAGAACCAGAAATATCAAATAGGAAAACAGTGATTGTTAAATCAACAAAAACAAACAAAAGTCAAGCAGAGAAATTCTCTCAAATGGAAATACAGAATACTGGAAATACTGATTATATAGACAGTGAGTAGCAGAAATCCTCATAACATAAATACTGAAAGGTAGAAAAACAAAATTCTGGCTTTAAGAGTGTTCTTGAAAGGTCCTTTCCATCTGCAAGGACTTTACACAGGTTAAAATCTACAAACCACTTCTGAGTCCTCCGCAATCATGTGAAATATCCTGGAAATTATTATCATGGAATCCCAAGAGGCTTGCTTCCCTTAACCTTTCCTTTATTACATCTATTTGTAGTGATATTGACCACCTGGTATTCAGACTAAAGCCTCTTTCAGCATGTGCTTTGCAGTGTGTCTCAAGAACAGCTTTAAATGCTGAAATGCTGCCATTGCCTCATTCACTGACATGTCAATCTTGAAGTGAGGAGGACATCCAGCTTCCATGAATAAAAATTGTACCAGGACACATTTGGTAAAAAAAATAACAATTACAATGAATTCCCCCATTTCAGATGATCCACAGCATAGGCTGTGGAGAAAGGGTGTGAATACTTTGGGATCTCATTGAATACCTGAATGGTTTCTGCCATTTGGGTGCTTAGGAAGCTAAGCCCAAAGGGGAACCAGAGAAACAATCAGAGACCAGATCCTTAGGCACTTGGAGCCCTTACTACTTGGAAATATTGCTCACTGTTAATTTCATTTTGGGGGTAAATCTTCAGCCTCCTTGTGTGATGTTTTTTGTTCCTTCATACATTAGGTAAATGTCTGGTAATCTATTTCAATTGATGAAATGCAAATAATATTTCAGAGGGGGCAATAGAAAGAATATGGAATTAGGAGTGGAAAAATGCAAACCTTACTACAACCCAATGTAAAACCTTCGGAAAGTGACTTCAGATCTTTCATGGCATAGGGGAATACATAATAGTTTCATCATAGATAACAGTAGGTGGAAAGCAAACCTGGCACAGGACATGGAATAGGGTAAGTGGAATAAGGTAAGTTCAAGTGAAGGTTGGTTTTCATGGCAAATTACTACTTTGTTAGCAAATATCACATAGTGCAGAGATGCTTAGATTTATGTGAATTAGTGTGTGGTTGCTTTCTTGCTTTACATTGCCTCATTAACCAAAAAGTCAAAAGTATACCCAGATCAGAAAGGTAGCCATCATTGAGGTTCAATTGGAAGCATGATCATAATTCCAGTTTTCAAAGGTCCTGAAATTCCCTCTATCAGTTTCCATGGTCTAAATGATAAGATGCATTTAGGCCTCTGGATCAGTTCATACATATAATGATCAAAGTCATAGTACAGCTAGCTAGTACAGTTAGAAACAAAGGAGCTGAATGAGTCACTCCCTTCCCTACATTCAGCTGTAAGCACCACTTTAATAGTTACCTATGCTTCCATTTTCTTAAAAGAAGTACAACATAAAACAACAAAAGCCTAAGAGATTGTCATACCCTAGGTGGCAGAACACTGGCACCAGTGAGAAATTCAGTAGGGGGCATCAAAGAGCCAGAAGGGTCTGTGCATCAAAAAGTCAGAGGTTTCTTGCCTTTAAATTCTAAAAGCCTGAGTTATCATGACTCTTTTGCATTTTTCCCTTTCCCCTGTTCCTGTTGCTACCTTCCCAGTGATCTTCAATAAACATAGCTACTTACTGCTTACTAAGAAGTGTAGGCATGCCAATTCTTTTCTGGCGGTACACAAGAACCTGGACTATTTTTTGCCCACTCAACTGTAACATAGCCACTAGCCTGGTCAGCCCTGAGGTCTGCATAATCCAATTTTCTGAACAAGTGAGTCATGAGAGCAAAACAGTCCTCACTTCAGCCAGCTCTGATTTCTAGAGCCACAAAAAGCTGAAGCACTGTCATCAGGGGGAAGTGGGATAGAACAACAGGAAGAATCAGCTTCCCACTCTCCTCATCCCTCCACCTAGATGGCTCCATCACTTAAGTGAGCATTCTGCTGTGATTTGTATCTAGATGTCCCCCGACAGCCCCATGCACTCATGAGTGGGAATTTTCAGGGGTGGTTGGATCTAGGTTTGTGAATGTGGATTAAAGGTTTGTGATAACTAAATTGATCTACTGATTGGTTTGGTTTAGTTCTGGGTGTGGATAATGGGAAGGCCCACCCCGGGAGTGTGTGGCACCAACCAATAGACTTGTAGTCTGGATGGGATAAAAGTCCAGAAGGCTCACTGCTTCTTGTCTTCTGCCTGCTCTGCCGTGGCCTGTTTCTCCTCTGCGATGCCCCTCTTCCATGCCACCCTGCCTTGGAGCCAGTTAACTATGTACTGAAACCTCTGCAAACTGTGAACTAAAATAAACCTTCTCTCTTTTAACCTGTAGGTGTTGAGTATTTTGTCCAGCAACAAGAAAAGTAACTAAGACACACTCCCTTCCTACTTTTACCACAACTCTGAACTCTTTGTACTCTTCCTCGCTCTGTGCATGCTCACTGCTACCATGATCACTGATGTTGTCACCAGGTATGGATACATTGCTGTTCCTATTTGTGCCTTGTGAGGCCACTGCTTGCTTTTGCTGCTCTTACCTGGCCTCAGGTGCAAAGGGTGCTGCTCTGCCTGTGACTATCACTTTCCTGCTTTAAGACTGTCCTTGAGGATAAAAAGTTAGCTTGTTGTCCCTTACAGTGCGACATACTCCTATTGGGCCACAGGCCAGGGAGACAGTGTGCTCCTAGAATGAGTTTGGAGTCATGTACATTTGAGTTTAAACTCTAGGTCTGTCAAGTACTAGCTTCATGACCTTAAGCAAATGACTGAACCTCTCTAAGTCTGCTTCCTCAAAGATAAAAAATATAGTTGGGCTTGGTTCATAGTAAGCACCAATATTAGCTATCATTGCATTACAAGTATGGGAGATCAATATTGTTCCTTCTCTTTTAAATACTTTTTACTTTAGTAGTTTTAGGCTTACAAAAAATGAGTATTCCCATAAACTCTTTGGTCCCACACACCTACAACTTTCATCTCTATCAATATTTCTTCTAATGTTTGTTATAATCTATGAACCTAAAATGACACATTATCATCCAAAGTCCACAGTTTATCCTGGTTTTTGACAAATATGTAATGATATGCATCCACTATTAAATATCACATAGGACAGTTTCACTATCTTAAAAATGTTCTTCATTCTGACTATTTATACCTTCTTCTCCCCAACATTTAGCTTTTTACTGTCTCTATAATGTTGCCTTTCAACATTCTTTGTCTGATTTATTTCACTTAGCATTATAGTCTCTATGTGTATCCATTTTTCTACAAATAACTCAAATTTATCCTTCTTCATGGCCAAGTAGTACTCTGCTGTGTATATATACCATATTTTCTTTATCCATTCATCTGTACATGGGCCTATAGGTCACTTCCAAGATTTACCTATTATGACATGGGTATGGATGTATCACTCACATGTCTTTAAATCTTGTAGGAAGATACCCAGAAGGGGTATACCTGGGCCAAATGAGATTTTTATTTTTAGTATCTTGAGAAATATCCATATTGATTTCCATAGTACTTCTACTAGTTTACATTCTCATTAGCACTGTATAAAGGTTCCTTTATTACCACATCCTTACCAGCATTTGTTGTTTTCTGAATTCTTGACAATAACCATTCTTTCTGGAATAAGATAAAAATCTCAGTATCATTTTGATTTGCAAAGATGAACATTTTTAATGTACTTTTTGGCCATTTGTACTTTTTCTGAGAAGTGACCATTTATTTCAGTGGTCCATTTTTGATTGGGTTTTTTGTTTGGGGGGGGCTAATTTTTTAGTTCTTTATATATTCTAGATAATATTCTTCTGTCTGAGGATTAGCTGGTAAAAATTATTTTTGATTCTGTAGATTGTCTCTTTATTCTCTTGGTTATTTCTTTTGGCTTGCAAAAGACTTTAAATTTGACATAATTCCATTTGTTATTTATTGGTGTTATTTCTTATGCAATTAGAGTTCTGTTCAGGAAATCCATACCTATACCTATGTCTTCCAGGGTCTTACCTACTTTATCTTCCAGAAGTTTCAGTGTTTCTGTTTTAATATCTAGTCTCTGGCCCATCTTGATTTGTTTTTAGTACAAGTGAGAGGTAAGGTTCTACATTCAGACTTCCAAATATAGATAATTAGTTTTCCCAGCCCTGTTCAGTAAGGGGTCTATCTTATCTCTAGTTTGGTTTTGGTCCTTTGTGGAAGATCTGATGGCAGGCCAGGATTTAGCTCAGTGGCACCGCACCTGCATCGCAAGCACAAGGTCCTGAGTTTGATCCCTGATACCAAAAAAATAAAAATAAAAAGATCAGATGACTGAATGTGCCGGGGGTTCTGCATCTTCAGTACTGTTGTGTTGATCCACATATCTGTTTCTGTACCTGTATCATGCTGTTTTTTAGTGTAGCTTTGTGATATAACTTGAAATCTAGGATTGCTATGTGTCTTGTTTTGCTCTTGTTTTTCAGGATTACTTTGGCTATTCTTGGTATCTTCTGGCTCCATATAAATTTTAGGATTAGTTTTTCTAGCTATGAAATGTTATTGGTATTTTGATTAGAATTGCATTGAACTTATTACCTGTTTTCTTCCGGGATTTTAACATAAATAGATGTTGTCAGAGGCTTTTTCTGTGTCTACTGAAGTCATATGATTTTTGTCCTAGCTTATGTCTGTGTGATATATTAGATTTATTGACACATGTTTGTTGAACTATCTTTGCATCCCTAGGATAAAGCCAACTTGGTCATAATGTGTGATCTTTTCAGTAATTTGTTGCATCCTGTTGGCCAGTATCTTGTCGAAGATTTTACACATCTATGATCATTTAAGAAATTGACGTGTAGGTTTTCTTTCTTTCTTTTTCTTTCTTTCTTTCTTTCTTTCTTTCTTTCTTTCTTTCTTTCTTTCCTTCCTTCCTTCCTTCCTTCCTTCCTTCCTTCCTTCTTCCTTCCTTCTTTCTTTCTCTTTCTTTGTTAGGTCCTTGCTCAATTTTGGAATCAGGGGAATCTTAGCTTCTATGAATGAGTTTGGTACTATTCTTTACCTTTCAGTTTCATGAAGCATTTGAGAAGTATTGGCATTAAATCTACCTTGAAGTTCTGGTAAAATTCTGTGTTGCATCCACTGGGTCCTGGCTTTTTATTAGTTGGTAGAAGTTTTATTACTGCCTCTATTTTATTGCCTGTTACTGGCCTATTCAGTGTTTTTATATCTTCTTGGTTAAACTTTGGAAATTCATATATGTCTAGGAATTTTTTCATTTCTTCTAGATTCTCCAATTTATTCAAATGTAACTTGTTGAAATAGTTTCACATAAACATTTGGATTTTGAAAGTGTCCATGTTTACTTAGCTTTATTCCTAATTGCATTCATATTCTTTATTTTAGTAAGTTTGAGTAAATGTTCATCCATTTTTTTTATCCTTTTGAAGAACCAACTCCTTGATTCATTGATCCTTTGTATTGCTTTTTTAGCCTCAATTTTACTAATTTCCTCTTTGATCTTTTTTATTTCTTTCCTTCTACTATTATAAATAACACAATGGGGAATCTCAAGATTCTAGCAAAACAAGAACAATCCAGGTCAGTCATTGTTTTTTTTTTTAGAGAGAATATTTTATTAGTTTCTGTAATCAAACCCACATAGATACATGCATTCACAGCTAGCTATAAGATTTCCTCTTAAAACTGATTTCATTATGACCCACCAATTTGGTTATGTTGTTCTTCCATTGTCGTTTGAGTCTATGATCTTTTAATTTATGCCCTGATTTCTTCTGTGTGTACATCTAAGTTTCTGGCCTATGTCATTCTCTTTTTCTCAAAGAACTTCTTTTAACATCTCTTACAAGGATAGTCTATTGGCAGCAAATCCCCTTAATTTTTTTTACATGAGAAAGACGTTATTTCTCCATTACTTTTGAAAGTTAATCAGCAAATAGAATTCTAGATTGGACTCTCTCTCTCTATCTCTCTCTCTCTCTCTTTCTCTCTCTCTCCCTCCCTCCCTCTCCCTCTCCCCCTCTTTCTCTTTGTCACTCCATATTCTTCTTATATGTTGTTTTCTTTCTCCATTGACATATTAATCAGAGTTATTTAAATTCAGTCTAAAATATTTACAACATTTCTAACATATCTGTGCTTGTATGCTTGGTCCCTTCAAATTGTGGCCCTTTTTTGCCTTTCAGTATGTCCTGAACCTTTACTCACAAAAGTGCATGTGAAGTACTGGGTAAGAGCAATTGTAAAAAATAGATCACACGTAAAGTAGTGGTAAGGTGTAAGGAACACGTGTGGTTTCTATAGTCCTACAATTACACCCACCTGTTAGTGATCCTGTGTCCCTGCTCTGTAAACATCACAAGTGACCTTCAGGTGTTTTGTTTTTATTTTTTTATCCCTATGAATGACACAGGATGTCTATAGAAGATTGTTTTGGGTACTTCCCTTCTCCCTTTAGGGAAGCCACTGAAGGCTGGAGTTGGGGATTGCTGAACTCCCATGTCAGTCAAACGATGACAAACCCCAGCAGGATAGGCATTGCTCACGTGTCAGAGAATGGGGATTTCTTTCTGATACTCCTTATGAGAACTTACTCCTAAAGGTAAAGCTAAAAAAGGCATGGAGGTCTCCCAATGACTGTGTTGCCCTTGAATTTTATCCCTCTCATTTGTCCAAACTGAGCCCCTAGCAATTCATCAAGGTTTTCTTCTTCACTGGTACTGATTCCCTACAAGGTTTCTGCTTGGGTGTTTCTATTCTACTAAGTCATGGTTATTATCTATGAGGTGAATGTTTAATTTTCGTAAAAACAATTATTACACATTGCTATCAATCATTCCTCAAAATATTCTCACTCACTTCAAACACACTCATTCCATCATTCTTGCCACTGTCTGAAGCGGTTCTGAAGTCCTCTTTTGTGAATGGCTACAGTTCTGCTCTTATGGCTGCCTCAATGTCTTGAATCAATTCAAAACATTTACCTTTCATGGTCACTTTCTGGAACATCCAGAAATTTCACAGCACCCAATCAATGAATAAGGTGGATGAAGATGCACTGTAATGTTCTTACTGCCCTGATTTTCCACTGGGTGGCACTTGGCAGTGGTAGTCACCATATTTTTGATCAACCTTCATAATGCAATCAGGAAAGAGGAATTTCATAAGTGTTTTAAAAAATGGCAAGGACAGTAGGATAAGAATATTTGAATCAAGGCAGGAGTGTTTTGAGGGGGGTTCATAGAAATATGTTTTTTACTGTAATACTTTTTTTTTACTTAAACACATCATATTTTTATCAGCCCTTGTATATCTGTCTGTACATTGTCCAATTTTCACATTTGTCCTGTGACCTCATTTATGTGGCAGATCTAAGAGCCACTGATTGTTCAGTTTGTTTAGCCTTTGCTTGCCATTTGAATAGAATAGAAATTCCTAAGCAAGCTCCTTATATATTGAACCAAAAGTAGGCATTAAATAATTGTTATTTTTCTACACATATCTCTCTGGAAGAGTCCAGACCTGGGATCATTTTTGTGTTCCCTGGCATTGTTCCCTTGTGATTTTCTGACACCTAAGAAACGCTTTGCACCCAGCTGGAGCACAGAACATGAGCTCTGCCACGCTGCTAATAAAGTGGAGTAAACAGTATATGTAAATAGTACCCTCACCCAGTTCCTAACCCTCTTCCACCCCAATCTATTTGCACTTTCTCTTCTACTTGTCAGGAATTCCTTTTCTTAGTTATTTGCATGCTTTGCTATTATCATTTTTTTAGGTATCTGCTCAAATATCACCTTCAGGACAACCTTGTGAAAATAGCACTCCCCATGCTCTGTATCTGCTTAGCCCATTTTTTTTTCTTTTATGGCACAAGGGTATGTATTACAAACCACAGTTATTGACCTGTAATAATAATATAATAATAGCCAATATTTATTACTGGCTTACCAAGGCCAGTTGGAGGGGATTGTTATTTGTTTTTTGACACAAAAGGTAACTGAGTTTCAGAGAGGTGAAATCACTTGCCTAAATTCATAAAACCAGTCCTCAACACAGCCAGAGTTTAAACTCAGGTGTATGCAAATCGCAAATTCCCTCTAGGAGCACACAGTCTGCATACTGTGTGGCCCAGTAGAAGCACATTTATGCCTATACATAACATATATGAGTGCAAGCGCTTACACCGAATGCATGTCAATTATAAATGTGTATATTATGATATACCAAACAACAGGTATGTATAAATTATATATATAAAACATATATAATATGCACACATACCACTTTAAGTGCATCATGTGTACATGTCCCTCCTTGAAAGGTAAGTTTCCTGAGGGCAGGGGTGTGCCTTGTTCACTGCTACCCTTCTCGCACCTAGTAGTCTCCGTGGACAAATCTTTAGGGTGCTGTTTATGGCTCTGCTAGTGATTCTAAGTTTTCCAGGTGTTCTCCATAGCTCTTCCAGACCTGTTTGCATATTATTGAGTAAGTGAGTGAATGTATACAAGAGAAAACCCATGAATCCATGGATAAATTCAAACACAACTTTGCAAATTACAGTTTGCATAGATAATATGTTTGCTTTAGAAAGACACAAGTGCAACTTGGCATGTGACAATGCTATGTTGGCATTTCTTTCCTCCCAGTGACAGTATAATTTTCTTTATTGGCATCACTTTCTAAACAGGGTACTCAGGTAATGTATATAAGTACAGTCATTCACTCATGAAGAAGCCTGACATTTCAGGACACCATATGGAAGCCAAGAGAAAGGAAATGGAGGGGCATTATTATAATACTAAAGAAGCACTGGGCTTTTTCAAAAATCATATTAAAAATTCTGCCAGATTGTTTGCTATTTTAGACTATATTGATAGATCTCCAATAGCTACAACTAAGTTTTTTTCTCCCCAAAGAATAAAAAAAGTGATCAATGACATTTTCTAAGGTTTCCTTTAATTGTGTAGCAAAATGCATTTCTCGAATGCTGTTCTTTGTGAAGATTTTGATAGAAGACTTAATAAGAATTTGGAGACATGCAGACTGAGTGATCATCATTTTTCTGAACTTGACAAGAAAAGTGTTACTGTATCTAAAATGGGCTAAGGTTAATTGATATTTGGCAAAATGAATGGCCTACTTGGGAAATTTTTCTTACCACAAATTGGAGTATATCAGATTTCTTTCTGAAATCTTCTATCTGCACAAATCTGCCTGTTCTATTCTTTGTTCACACATCCCAGTTTATGCTTCCAATCCCAATCCAGGAGCCAAAATGGAAGAGACAGTCAGAAGAATTACAGAATTTAGGTCAATTTTTAGTATAGTTCATACAATATAAAATTTGCAAAACACACCAATTAGAAGGAAAAAGGAAAATAAAATGTGCAGAATTACATACCAAACTTAGAATGTGCAAATATTTTGATGTAGTAAAGTTCACAATTTATTTACAGTTACTATAAATATACTTTAGATTTTATCTGTCTGATTTTACATTTTTTAAACTAACTTAAGGGATGGTCATGACAGAAAACATTTAGTGATTAAATGCATGAAAAAAATTTCATTAAGTGGTCATTTAATTGCTTCAGAATTTAGAATGTACCTTTCCTTAGCATTTTTTATTAATGCTACTGAACATTTTTGTGACTATTTCTTTCTGAATTCAGTATAATGTTCTTTCTCTACAATCCTGCCAGTAGAATATATGGATCAAAGATTCAGAGCAAATTTTAAAGTTCTTTTTTAAATTTCCAATATTTTTTAAAAGATTGGACCATGCATTTTACCTTTTATACTAAAAATGCAAAATGAATCTGATTCCATCTTAGAAAATATTCTACCACCCTGACCTCGACCTTACCCTGTCCACAGTAGATGCACCCTGGGCCAACCTAATGCTCTTTTATCCTAGCATAGTTTGCTCTGTGAATCCAAAACCTCATTAGACTTCTGCTCTGCAATATATGTGGAGTTGGAAAAGAGATGGTGCCAAAGTTGGCTGAAATCACATCATATGTCATCCAAAGACAGGGAGGGAAAACCACAGAAATCAAGGAAGACACTGGGAGCCTCATGGCAGAAGCCACTTTGCACTGTGGTGAGAGGCCATGTGTTCCCAGGAGCAGGGCAAGGGGAGACAGAAGATCAAGTAGAGACCAGGTGAGACCTGGCAGCACTTCCCAAGATGCAACCCTCTCCTTCCAATCAGTTTCCTGTTTCCTGAAGCTTTTTGCTCCCTCCTTGCAACAGAGGATCCCTAACAAAGCACATGTCAGTGTCAAAAGTGACAGCTTTTTATATATAACTTCTTCCAAAACCTCAAAAGCTTTCAGAAAAGCCAAAGATAATGGATACGTGATTACTGCCTAGGGGCTGACATCAATTTAAGAGCCATTTATCAGATCTGTATATAGAAATGCATACAATGCATATGTGTAATGTTATGCTCATACACATATATAGATGTATGCATGGATGACCATATATAGAAACACACACACACACACATATCTATATCAAGGCCATAAGTTTCTTGCAGAAAAGCTCAAGAAAGGTTGGAGGACCAATCACTGTGATCTCCCGGCATGACTCAATGTTATCCCTCAGTGTCCGCAAACACAAAGAGAGAAGAATATGAAAAAACACCTCTATAATTTAACCTTGGGAAATGGCATAAAAGAATGTTGAAGACATTTATAGCAAATCTAAAATTTAATCTAGAGAAATTCACAATTAACTTCCTGGTAAATGGTCAGGGAGGGTGATATCATGACATTAAAATAACAAAGCATATAATAAACGATTAACGTGCTGCACAATAGTGTTTCTGCATCCAAATTAATGCAGCAGTGGTTTCAGGAAGGGGACTGGTGGGCTATGATTGCAGAGTCAGGGATCCAAGCTCCTCTGTCCTCAAGTAGTAGGGCTGGGACAGGGGCCTGGACCCTTGATCTCATGAGTCATGTTCTTTCTGCCTCTCTATCTGACCTGCACACCTTTCTGTTTCCATTAACCAGGAGTCAGAAAGCCCTCCTGCGCTTACAGCATTGACTTATCCTTAAGTTGAACACATTTTGCAGGCCTCGTTTTTCTACCATCAAAGATTGGAGCCTGTTCCTCAGTCAGCCTTCCCATCTCCCCTCATCTCACATGCCAGGACTTCTCAGCTTCTTCAGTGGCAGAATGTTTTGAATTAAGACATCAAATCTCCAAAGAAAAAGCTAAAAGAACAAGACTAGCAGAATACAAGTTTCTTGAACCATGCATTCCTTAAGCCACGCTTATGGTGAAAGTGAGAGAAATAAAGTAGGAGGAAGAAGGCAGGAAATGCTTTCCAAATGCTATGTCCCTGTCAAGCCTCCCCTCCCTGCCCCATCTCCAACAGGTACTGCTCAAAATTCTTCCTCTGATTCCCTGGATTCTGCTGAAGGTTTTTAAAGTATCACTACTTAGTAGACTCATCCATTTATCCACCTCAGAATTCAAGGAAAGATTCACATTACCGCTATTTCTTACCATGAAACTTTTATTTGCAGGCCCAAGTAAATTGATGTTCATCTTCAATTCCCCACATAATCTGCCCAGCACACTTATTCTGTGTCAATGTGCTCTCAGAGACATACGGCTCCACTGTGGGTGAGATGGGATGTAGTTACTGAAATGAAATATAAAAACCGAGGAGGAAAAATCACTGCAGTGCTGCCTCAACTCATTTCCAAAGGGTCAGATTGGAATTTATCCTGCAAAAATATCCTCCTAGGCTTTAGCTCACCCTGGGGCAAGTCTTAGATGGTGCTGTTCAGAGAGACAAGAATTAATTTTCTATCAATAATAACATTCGACTTTATTATATTTATGTACTAATTCATTCACTCATTGAACAAACATTTATTGAGTGACCTTTATGTACTGGGCACTGTGCCCAGTCGCTTAAGGGAAAAGATACAGAATTAGTGAGATACACATTCTATGTGTGGCGAGAAGGAGGAAAGTAAACAACTGGAGAGCAGGGACCTAAGACTTTAGGAAGAAACTCTAAACACCACAAAGGTCTCCCTCATTCTCCCAAGAAGGTATCAGAAGCTTAGCCAGAAAGGACACTTGTGCCCGAGTGCTTGCAGAATTAATGAAGAAGATAAAAAAACACAGCAAGTGTGTCTAACAGAACGAGGAGAAATGGAGATGTGCCACTCTTTCAATGTGTTGGCACCCAAGTGCCCAAGCCTAGGAGGGGAAGAGAGAACCAGGGTGGTGATGGGGGCCCGGCCACACCCAGCAAGGTGCGGGACATGAGTCACATCATCACATAGGACTTCCCCCCAGCCTCGGTAAGGTCTTTCACTTTGCCCCACCTGTAACTACAGAAGGCTGCTTTGCTAGTGGTAATTGGAGTTGTATTTTCCTTGGTCCTGGGCTCATTATAAGTGACAGGTGTTAAGTTTTAGAACTTGGAAGCTCCAGGCAGGGTTTCTAAGTTCCTTGTTTAAATGAGAAAATAAAGGTTAGGAGGAAAAAGAATCTCCATGATGCTGTTTATTAACTATGAGACTAGAACAAACAAGCTTCTCATGCTCTGTTTACTTATTTGCATATTTAGAGTTAGCTGGGCCACCTTGATTAGGTAAATATCTGAGGTAGAAAATGTCTTGTTTGACGCCTTGTGGAGATAAAGCACTTTGTGATATTTATCAAGACTCCTGCTCCCTTCCACAGGCCTCTGACCTCACCACCTGTGTCAACCCTGCTCTTTGGGGCTCTGATCAACAAATCTCTGGCAATGGGCTCCAGATTCTGAGGAAGCCAAGAAGTAGGTCTGGTGTGTGTGGCTTATATCCCACTCCCAGCTCTCGATCACAAGCACCCACGATGGTTTGGGGGAAGAATCTTGGTTTAGTAGCTCCCTTTCATCTTCAAAGCCCACAGTGTAGTCTTCAAATCTTGCACTCTCTGTCAAGGTCATGACATTTCCCTTTCTCTGTCCCTGTAGTCAAGTGTCCTTCTGTCTCCCTCTTATAAGAACACCTGCTATTGCAATTATAGCCCATTCAGAAAATCCAGGGCAATTGCCTAATTACAAAATTCATAACAGCATCTATAAAACCGTTTTTTACTACATAAGGTTACATATACCCAAGTCACAGGGATTGGGATCTAGACATCGTTGGGGGCCATTATTCAGCCCACCACACTCCATGGGGAGACAATTCCAGCACCCAAAGCACATGATTTGAGGAGACCCTTGCTTTCAGGAATATACAAGTACAGAGTCAGCACCTCCTTAAATTTTGCTAACAGGAGGTGCCTGACTCACTCCACTTTAGTCTGGGGCCTGTCTTGCAAAGTCATTGCCCCAACCCCAATGTGGCCAAGCAGAGTTCTAGCAGAGATGGGGCTGTGTCTGGGCAGCAGATTTGGGACAGTCCTGTGGAGTTCCTGCCGATGGCAGAAGCCAGGCTGCTTTTGGCTGTGTGTGTGTGTGTGTGTGTGTGTGTGTGTGTGTGTGTGTAGACAGGGAGGGTGGTATAGAGCAGTAGCATGATTTCCCATAAGCACAAGAAAACTCCACTCCAGAACCCCTCAAAGAACAGCAGGATTTTCCCAGACCAACTCAGCCTGGGAGAGGTTTGACCTTTCTCTGGGGATGTGGTAGTGGCCAAAATGGGAATGGAGTTGCCCAAATCTTGCAAGCAGGGACACTCAGGGACCAAATGGGAACCCTTAGAAGGTGCACACATTTGAGACATGCATGGAGAAGACCATGGGCTGCCAGCCATGGACCATACCAGCACCTCAGAGAAGAAATGAAATGAATGGGGAAAACACTCAGCACCCTGTCTGGGGACCCATTCAACAACGATGTCCCTTTGCTCCTGGCTGACCCCACAAGGACCAGAAATCTGCTTTACTTCATTCATTCTGAGCTTCCTGCCTCTGGGAAACAACGCAGAACAAGCAGCACCTTCCTCAGACTCCAGCCTGGCTGTCTTTTTCCCAGCTCATGGCACCCCCGGTGTTTCCCCCATGCCTCCTCCTTCTCTTCCACACACTCTCAACCAAGAGGAGAGTGATTCATGCTAATTATACAGTAAAAAGAGGGAAAAAAAGGGATTTTTCCCCCAACAGCAGCTGGGACTTTCTATTTATTTGCCAGCTATTTATAACTCACTTAGACAAGGAGACTTTATCTCCTCCTCCCACCCCACTCCCCCAAATAAAATTTCTCTAGGGTGGATTCAGTTTTATCTAAATTGATTGGACAGAGGAGCACAGCATATATAATCCATACTAAAGAGATAAGGCTTTCTCCTTGTACTTGATATAAAAATAACCAACAGGCAAAATGAGCAGGGATAGGGAAAATTAATTTACTTCCTTGCTTAATTAGTAGATGCAAGATAAATGTATCTGCTTAGCTCCCTAATTATAATAATAGTTAGCAGTTACATGAAACTCTTCATCATTGAAGATACCCCTTCTACTGAAAATAAATTGTCAATTTTGGCACCCCGGTGTGAGCATCTTATCTGAGCAGAAGCACAGGGCTGTTGGAGGGGAGCAGAAGATGGGGAAAGGCGTCAAGATCTTTCCTTATCATTAAGCAAAAGCTGCTCCCTGTTCCCAGTCCCTCAGACTCAGGACCTGAGGGTTTGGGCTAATCAGTCCATCTAGGCTGGCCCAGGCCTCCACCATCTGCAAGGAGAAGCTCACCTGAGTCCCAGAGCAGAGAGCACCTGCCTTCCTGGCCGTGCTCAGCAGTGGGGAGGACAGTGGTGGCCCTGAGAGGGCAGAGGCTCTGGGTGCCATATACACCAGGGTGCAGACTCCAGGATGAGCCCCACTGGACCCTGAAGCCTCTTCATGGGCTTGGTGTCCACTTCCAAGTTTCACATTCAGTTTCTCACATCTGTATTTTCCCTTCTTGCCATGGTAGGATCCTACTTCTGCTCATATCAACTTAAAACTTTCAATCCAGTCTGTGAGTCCTACACAACCAGACACTGGAAACTTTTTTATCCCCAAATCCAAGAGCCTCTGAGTCCTTGCACCTTAGGGTAGACACTTTAAGAAAACATGATTTTAACCTCTAACAGTGTATGCTCTGATGCTCCAACCTCCTGAGTGACCGGTGTGGTGTCTGCTGGCCATCCTGAAAGGGCACATTCTGCCTGTCCCCTCCAACACCGTCCTTGGACTGCTCCTGGCAGCTGTGATGTCCACCATGGTGATTCTTGAACCACACCAGCCAGGATGGGAGTCAGTGACCCAGACCAGGACTCAGGTACAGAAGAAGGGAAGGGAAACCTACCTTGTCTCCCTACACTTTCTAATGGCTCTGGAGGCCCCATCATTAGGATCAATCACCTTAGTATTAGTAAAGTAAAGAAATCCAATTAGTATTGTGCTTGCTTCTTGATAGACCTTGAGTGAAGTTAGTTTAAAAACTAAAATTCTCAAATAATTTGCTGAGGGATAATTTTTTATGACTTTCAGAAAAATGGAAATATACAGCCAGCCATGGAGACTATCTATATGTATGAGATCTTGGTTTTGTTTTGCAACCAGTATGGGGGAAAAGGAGCTCACTCAAAATAATTGCTACTTAAATTGCAGCTTTATTATATTTTTATTCTTTCCTTTATTTTTACAAACATAATAGACAAAATACATTTTGTTTAGTTAAATTTGTTAAAGATCAGAGCTACTATAATGGGATAAGAATTATAACTATTAATTATATAGCTTCAAGGCAATGCAATTATGCAACAATTTTTGGAAAAAAAATATATGAATGCAATGCAAAACAGTTCTCTCTTTTTCTTTCCAATTTTCTTAATATCAGGCTTCATCCTTAACCACAGAAAAGATTTGACTCCTAGATTTCCACCAAACATCCCTCCACAGCTCAGTAAAAAATATAACTCTCGTTAAATCACGGATTTAGGAAGGGAAGAGGCAAAGAAATACATACATTTACTCCACCTTCTCAGAAGATGTCTGTGGGGTGGAGACTCATCCCCAGTTTGCAAATTAGAAATGTGCATTCATGGCTTGTCTGATGCTACATTCCCTCTGCCTCCGTCTGCTACTCACTGGATAAGTACAGAGCATCTGCAAGGATGTAGAAGATCCCAGTGAGAGGCTCTGACACAGGGAAGACTCAGCAAAGCAGGATACTATCAGGAAGTCATGCAGGCACTAGAATGTGGGAGAGGGTTAGACTAGACATCATGGACACCAGAGCCGGAACCCTGTGAATGCTTTAGCATTGGTCCTCCATGCAGTACTGACAGGAAGCTGCTGGATGGCTGAGCTTGCAGAGCTGGAGGCTGCCTCTCTGAGAGTCAGTTATCTGAGGAGGGATGAACATAGAGAAAAAGTGGTTTGTCGAGGGTGTTGCAGGAGAACTGCAAACCTACAGTTGGATAATTGCTTCCATTGAGCTCACTTCCAAAATTGAGGGCCTCAGCTCTCTGTTTGAACTCTCAAAATCTCAGCTAACTCAAGCTCAAAATGAGAAAAGTAGAGTGAAAACCTAAATAAATGTTTCAAATCTCACAGCTCTGTGTGTGTGTGTGTCCTGAAACGAGCCTACAAATACATAGAGAGTGTGAGGACTACACATCACATAGCTGTATTCAGCAAGCTAACCACATGTTATTAAAAGAAAGTATAAATAGATTGAATTTCTTGAGCCAAGATGGGTTGATTAATACAAACAACAGAAGAGAAGATAAAAGCAACTTGTTAGCCTATGCAGATTGATCAAAAATGAGACTCAGGGCTGATGTACAAAGTTGGATGGCCTGAGTTTTTCTCAGAGAATGCCTATCTTATTTTCATAATAAAAATAGTCTCTAAATAATAAAAATAGACATAATAAAATAGATAATCTGTACTTTCTAGGTATATATGTTGTATTTCTCATATTTAATAGGTACAAAACTTATTAATAATTATTATTGAAGGAATCTGACCAATGCTCTCCTGATCAAAGACCCCTCTAAACCAGCCTCTCCCCCCACAGCTGCACCTGGGGACTCAGAACACTACCAGCCCTGCTACTGATGGCAACCACTGCTCCCCATGCTTCCCATGCCCCGTCCTGGGGCAGCCATTACCTCCGTGCTCTCTCAACCCTTGTTCTTGGCAGGGAGCCATAACCCCTCTCACTGAGCTCTCCTTTCCTTTTATTGGCCTGTAAGAGAGCAGCTGGTCTGGTTTCAGGTGCCAGATTCGTCCCTCTCAGGTTTGTTCTGCAATAAACCTATCCTATTGGGCTTGTACCTCTGTTTTTCTTTTATTTTCTACTAATGCCCACAACACAGAAGAAGAAAATAAAGCCCAGGTAAGAGATACAATATGTCCAAAGTCCCCAAGGCTAATTCCAGTGGGATTCTGAAGTCCTTCTGCTTTCCACTACACACACTGCCCTAAGGTAATCAAAGAAACCAGCACCCAAAGAGTTCCAATGCTGCAAATTTGTACAATTGCATGGAAAACTCCTTCAGGAAACATGGCTCTGTAAAGAAGGGGAAAGCCTCTGCTCATCTTTGAGTCTAGAGCACACCATCTGTCCCTGACACCAGAGCACCCCATGCCTGCTCTAGACAGCACACTGCAGAGTTCCTGGGACACCACTAATCCCCCTTCACACTTGGTCCCTCCTAAGGACGCTACTTGGATTTTCCCACACCGCCCACTTACTCAGGCACAGCCTCAGCCTCCCCGAGACACCAGCCACACTTGTCTGTCCTCTGCTCAGCACCTTATAGGGTAAAGACAAACATGCCCCCTTTTCAAAGAAATAATTTCTGCTCAGTACTAACATATGCTGCATTGATAAAGGACCGCAGGCCTTTCTCTTCCCCAAACTTTCAAAACAGAAGGTCTCTGTCCAAAATAGAAGTGTATGTTACACTGTTCCCATAAAAGAAGGAAACAAGAGTCTCAGAGCCACAAACATTCTATTTCCAAGTTCAGAGCAAACAAAAAATATGTCAGCCCAGAGGGGATGGATTAGGAGAGAAGGGGAGCTAGACGTGCAAACTTTATTCTATGTTTAAATCTCAACATATGGGCCATTCCTATTTTAAGATGACAAATACTGACTTCCATATTTTTGTAATTAATAATATAAAAAGAGGAGCTAAGCTGAACTTCAAGATTGCAGTGTACTATCCCAATATCAAAATAGGAACATGTGGCTATTTTGATGATTAGATTTGAAGATGTGAAATGGCCTCATCCAAGATCGAGCATGGTATATATGAAGATCTAAATTTAAGCACTTGCTTCTCCTAAAGAATCTCATTATCTGGAATCTACTTTTAATAACTTTTATCCCTAAGATGAAACCTGCTAAGATCCAGGCTTGGAGGGAGACCTCTTGCAAAGTGATAGGCTAAGAAATATTTCTGAAGGCCAGTGATGGCGATCTCATACCTGGAGCCCCAGAACAGTGCTCCGTAGTGGCCAAACTTGGGGCTGTACAGACCACTGGACCATTTTGATTTGTCAGACTAATGTTAAACATATAAAAAAAAGTCAAGTGAGACAAATCTTCTGCATGCTACCATGGCTGAGAAGGGGGAGGTCCTCACAGTCCATATTCCAACATACTACTGCATCAGGATCCATCTTCCAAGACCCCATACTGGCCCTTCTCTGCACCTCGATTGCATCCCTTTTCTCCACTCTGCCATCCCTTAACCTGGAGCATGTTCCTAATGAACAGAGACTGCAGTTCTACAGGGACTCAGGCTGGTCTAAAGTCCAGGACATTTCCTACACCAGATCTTTAGCCTCAGAATGCTAACTATTTGCACGGTTCATAGACTTAAGTGTGTGAGATGTGTATCTCTGTTTTTCAATTTTGTCTTTCATCAGAAATGATACATCAGGACCTTGGAGTTGAAAACATAATATTCAACTCAGGGATGCCTGCCCCCTTCCCCAAAGTGCTGCCTGGGTCCCTAGAATCTTGGGATAGAGTAGGAAACAAGTGTCCAGGGGTGACTTGTCCTGCTGCGAGTATCCAGACATAAGGACCAGGATTTGCTGTCCAAGTGTCAGGCCACACCAAGAGTTGATGTCTCTGTTTCCTCAGAGATGGTGCCCCAGATACTGTGGTTATAATCACCTCTCCCTGGCCTGAGGAAATCTGGCTTTTTACCATGGCTGTGTTTCTCCTGGAGCAGAGGGACATGGTCCTTCCCAGAAAACCAGAAGAACTCCAGGACTTTCCACACAATCTGCACAGACGCATGTGTAGCCATTTCTGCTCTGGCTTGGATTGCGTTCCCAGGCTCTGTTTGAATAGAGAGACATAGACAGACGTGACATTTCCCTTTTCATCCTATCAGAAGTGGTGTTTTACCCAAAAGTTTAACTAAATATATCCTCAACACCTGCTTTGTTCTGGCGAGTGGATTCCCCTTTTAACTACATCTTGTAAATCATGGTTTCCAAAGTCATTCCAATGAATCTTAGAATCAACACCTGCTTTCCATTGGGACTTCAAAAATTCACACATGAAATCAGGAATCGATGGGTGGAATGTGAATGTGTGTGTGTGCATGCACATGTGTGCATTCATGCTTCATTATTTACTAATCATCATTTCTCAATGTTAACCGATCTTTTTTATTTCAACAATTGAGATGATTATATGATTTCATTTCGCTATTCTGTTTAATCTGATAAATTACATGATTGGCTTTCAAATGTCAATTCCAAGAATAAAAAAGAAACAGTTAAAAGTTACATTTGCTTTTATGTAACACTAGATTTGGTATGAGAAGTATTTAGGCATTTTTGCACCTATGTTTCTAAGACAGATTGAACTTCTTTGCAAACTCCTTGACAGATTTTGACATCAAGTTATGTTGTTCTCAATAGGATGAGTTGGGAATGAGTTGCCCACACAAAATCCTGCACATAAGGGTCTACAGGAGCTTCACTCACAATTTCTAAAAAGTTGAAGTAATCAAATTTTCTTTCAGTAGGTGTGTGAATAAGCAAACTAGTATGATGATTCATTGAAATATTATTCCACAATAAAAAGAAATAAGCTATAGAGTGATGAAAAAGCAAACTAGTATGATGATTCATTGAAATATTATTCCACAATAAAAAGAAATAAGCTATAGAATGATGAAATGATACACGAGGAATAAATGTATATAAGTGAAAGAAGCCAGCCTAAATCATTTCTGTACTATATGATTCCAACTATGTGACATTCTGGAAAAAAGAACGCTATAAAGACAATGCAAAGACCAGTGGTTGCCATAGTTTGAGGTGGAGGGGAAGAGTGGGTGAATAGTTGTTACACAGGGTGTTTTAGGGCATTGAATTATTCTGTATTATATTATACTGTAATGGTAGATATATAGCATTATACATTTGTTCAAATCCATACAACTGTACAAAGAGTGAACTGTAATGTAGACTATGGCCTTTAGTTAATAAAAATATATCATATCCATGTTGGTCCACCACTGTAGCACATGTAACACACTAATGCAAAAATATTAATAATAGGCAAAGGCAGTGGGGGGAGAGGTAGTGTGTGGGAGTTCTGTGCTCTCTAGTTTTTCTGGGAATATAAACTGCTGTGAAAAAAACATCCTTTTAAAAAAGTCACAAAGTCTTGAATAAACTTCACCAAAGATGATATAAGGATGACAAATTAGCATATAAAACATGTGCTCTGGTGTTAGTCATTAGGTAAATGCAAAATAAAGCAATAACAAGACACCAATACACACCTATAAGAATGGCTTATTAGAAAGTACTGGCAATACCAAGAGTAAGCATGGGTGCAGAACAACTGGAAGCCGCCTACATTGCTGGTGGAATGAAAAATGTTGTGGCTATTTTGGAAAACAGTTTGACTATTTGTTATACAGATCAACACACTTAAAGTACAATGCAGTATCCTGCTTCTAGGAATCTACTCTCTGACGATGTTTGTAGACTTGTTTTTCATTACCACATCTGTAATAAACCTCTTTAAACTATTTTGTTAGTTAAATTTCCATAAAATTTAATACTATAGATATACTGTATATCTGTTTACATATGTATATCTGTGTTTTATATATAGGAGGTATAGGATATTTTTGCCCATCAAACAATTTTGCCCCCTTAGGAATATTATTTCTTTCATTAAGAACGTGTATTCTACAGAAATTAAAACTCATGTTCCTACAAACACTAATCCATGGATACTGATAAAAGCTCTATTCAGAACTGCTAAACAGATAAAATAATGCAAATGTGCTTCAGTGGATTAAAAGAAAACTATGATACAACCATAAAACAGAGTATTGTCCAACAACAAAAAGGAAAAAAAAAGCTTGATACTTAACAACTTGGATTAAGCTCGAAGGTATTACGTTGCGACAACTCAGTCACAAAAGCATACATATCATATAATCCTGTTTATGTAGCATTCTCAAAAAGATGGAGCTCTAGGGACAGATAATAGGCTAGTCAGTGCCAAGAATTAGGGGTGAGTTTAAGGGTGTGTGTGAAAAGGGACAAAACAGTGTTTGGAGGAAAAAACTATTCTACTTGTTGTGTTTTTATGAAAGGTGAAAAACTTAAAGGAACAGGAATTAAAAATGATCTCACACAAACAAAACCTGAGATAGTGAATGCTAAAAGGCCTACTGGACAAGAGATATTCTAGAAGCAAAGGAAATGTACATTTGGAATTTTGGATGTAGAAAATGAAATTCAGATCATTGGAAATAGAATAATAACAGTAAAATATAATGCATTTGTGTTTGTAGCAAATATAAACTTAAAATATATGACAATATTAAAAAGGAAGATGTGGAGGTAGAAATATACTCTTGTAAGATTCTTATACTAGAGGAGGAGCAGTATACTCTTATTCAAAGGTAGACTCAGGTTAATTAGAAATATGTATTATAAACTTTTGGGCCATCCCTAAAAGTTTTAAATGGTATAAGTAAATCAACAGGGGAAAAAAATCCCTCAAAAAATCCAAGAAGGGTCAGAAAACTAAAGAACTGGTGGAACAAATAAAAAATGGACAGCAAGAAAGTAGATATTAATTCAATCATGTATATAATCCCATGGGAGGTAGCTGGTATCCATACATTATTTAAAAAATTGAGATTCTTAAATTGGGTACAAAGTGAGACCCAACTATTGCTATCCACACTTAAAATCCACTTTAAATTTTAAAAAGTGATCAATAAATAGTATTAATTTCACAAAATGTTAACTTCAAAAAAAAGGAATATTATCAAAGATAAACACAGAGATTAATGATAAGATACTTTAATTTTCTGAGATGACATATTAATCCTAAAAGTGTTTACATCTAGCAGAGATTCAAACTACTGTCACACCTCAACATTCAGAGAAATCTGTGGCTACTCGTTTCTGACGTAAAATGGCATAATGTTTGCATATAACCTATGCATGTTCACCTGTATACTTTAAATCCTCTCCATGTAGATCTAAAGTGAGCAATAGATAAATCTGTTTGGAGGTGAAGGCTTCAACACTTCTCTGTGAACTGATAATACAATAAGGCACAAAATCAGAGGGTCCCACAATCCAAGACCAAATGCAGACTTTGGCATATGACTGTAGCTGGATCTCAACTATGTAACATAACTGCACTTCAGGATGTGGGAAAGAAAGGAAAAGG
Organism: Heterocephalus glaber; assembly: GCF_000247695.1. The sequence continues at coordinate 1,732,694 of NW_004624841.1, read as the reverse complement.
CCTATATATCTATCTTTGGGAAGCAGTGATTTGACCAAAGTATAAAGAAACTAAAGACAAAAAGCACTATATATAAGCCCAGTGTCTGATTGAAATGTGTTTCTCTTAGTACAGGTTAGTTATTTTGAGATTACTCTAAATATATTCTACATATTGACAAAATAATATATAACTGAACAAAGAAAACAAAGCTTTTCCCTCTCATAAAAAGATATTACACCTGCCTCACAAGCACAAGGACCCGAGTTTGAACTATAGTACCAAAAACAAAAAGAAAAAGAAAAACAGATATTACAATAAAGAATGGTACGGTAGAATGAACCCATGATGCTAGATTGGAGTTGGATAAATCTAAATGAACTTACATTTTTTGAAATGTTTATAGAGATATTTAAGTACAAAAACTATACACACATATATATTTGTGAATATGTATAGGAATACATACATATATGTATAGGAATATATGTGTGCATGTATATTTTTTCTAGAGAAGACAGAAAAATCATTCTTGATCTTTAAATACATTCTGAGCTCTATACAGAAAGGACAATTCCAGGACTGGGGCAGGAAGACCAAAAGATAACCCAAGAGAATCTTTTGATATCAGAAACTAAGGAAGTGCTTTAAAAACCAGAAAAATATCAGCAGGAGTTATGTCTTTAAATCATAAGAGCCAGCCTGAAAGAGCTCCTTGCTATAAAAGTTGGAATCACTTGAGTAAGAAAATAAAAAATGAGAGCTTAGAGCAATAGCCCAAAGAATAAAATAAATATCCATAAGTCTACAGTGATGCAAATACTTAATTGATATAACAAAAGTGAAGAAGAAAGGGCAACTTCTTACCAAAGATTTCCAATGAATAAACATAGAGGAATGAAGGAAATGGGAAATTACCACTAGAGCACCATAGTAAAAATGGCTGAAAATAGGTGCTAAATTTAAAGGATGCAATATTAAAGCAGCACAAGATATTACATACTTTTGATGAATCTTCCTGATATATTTATTAATTAATACAGTATGGTGGTTTTAACATATGTCCATAATTTCTTTGATATTTCTCCATCCAGGAGTTGTGGCTTACCTCCTTCCCCCTGGGTGTGGGTTGGACTTGGTGGGTCACGTCTAACAGGGAAAAGTAATAACTTTGTAGTTGGGAATCCTGGCAGACTTGACCTTCACCCAGCGATCCAGGTTAGCATCCCTAGTCACACTGACACTGCATGTCTTTGATAACAATGCCATCAAATCTGAGTTGTTCTTCTCCAAAATATACAGCTTAGTTGGAGCATGAGAAAGCATCAGACGAGCATAACAACTCAGGGGACATTTTACAGACTACCTGACCAGCACATTTCAAAAGTGTCAAGGTCACCAAGACAGACAAGGAATAATTGATGAGTAATGACAGTTTAGACTAAGAATACATGATAAATAAATGTCAAGTAATTTTTTTTTAAAACCCATTAGTGGAAAAACAGAGGAGCTCTGAATAAAGTCCGCAGTTTAGTTGTTAGTATTGTGATAATGCTTATTTCTTACTTTTGATCATTGTACTGTGGTTATGTGAGATCCGCGCACTGGGAAAAACTGAGTACAAGGTGTGTAGAAATCAATTCTGCTACTCTCCTTCAAGAGAAAATAGAATCATGAATACAACCTCAATGTGTACATTTTTGCTGCATTTTCTTACATTTTTCACACTAGATAGTGATAGTCTTATCAAGAATTATCTTCCATAAATCTGAAACTATTTAAAAATAAATTATAGAAAAAACAATAGGGATCCTACTAATATTGTACTTGGAAATAAAGATTCCCTGGATTGATACTGTTTTGTCATCCTGTTTTGAATTATTACCAACCTGTAGTTGGTCCTTGCAGTTTTAGTGTTTTAAAAGTATAAAAATTCTCCTCTCACTGTTATCCCTCTTTGGCAGCATCCAAATGGAGGTAGATTCAATTTTTTAGACTTTTTGCTCAGAACAGTTTGGTTTTTGTAAATGAGAATCATAAGTCTCACCAATTTAAAAACAAAAAGTCAATCTTGAAGCCTTTTATTACATTTTTCATGCTATTTTCTGTCTCACAACAAAACAGTGTCTTTTTCTCCTAAATCTTCCAGTAGCCATTCTCTATGTGAACCATCACACACAAAAAAAAATCTCTGTAAAATAATTCAGTTTCATATTACTTCAAGGCAGTTTAAGAGGATATGCAATTATACGATGTATATATACATTATATAAATAATCTGTATGTTTAGATATATAGTTACATACTGAGCTGTATAGTTTGTGTGTGCCTTTTGTTTTACTTCTGGTTTATCTCACCATTAACATCTGCCTATACATGTGGACAAATTCAGTGGCCATTCTGTCTCTCTATTTCTGAGTCTTGTAGAATCCCAGGACCACATATCCATGGTAGTAGAAAAGAGCTCTTTCCAAAGTCTGTTGCAAGGACCTGCATTCCCTCAAGAAAGCCCCACATCAAATTAAGATGAAAATGTTGCATCCTCTGTTCCTTTCTTGGGGATGCCAAAACACATTAAAGTCTCTGAAAAGTCTAACAGAAAAGACAAGTCTTTGACACAAGATGCCAAATTATTTTCTCATGTAATTTCTATTAATTGTGGGTTCACTTTGGGAAACTCAGTGCTGTAATAAACAGAATATACCATTATGACCAGAACTGGGAGCTACTACTATTCTAGGCTGACTCCCAGCACTTGGTATACTGTGTGGGTGTAAAGGGAGGTTTCTGAGCCTGTAGCTGCAGAGATAAACAGATGGAGATGATTAGTCATATTATGATGAAAGAAGAAATAGAGAGAGAAGGAAGGAAGGAAGGAAGGAAGGAAGGAAGGAAGGAAGAAAGAGAGAGAGAGAGAGAAAGAAAGAAAGAAAGAAAGAAGAAAGAGAGGGGAGAAAGAAAGGGAAGAAAGAGAAGGGAGGAAGGAAAGAGAGTGGGAAAGGGAGTGAGGGAGGAAAAGAGGAAAGAAGGGAGGATAACAGAACGGAAGAAAGGAAAGAAGAAAGGGAAAAAAGAAGGAAAAAGGGAGAAAGGGAAGATGGAAGGATGGAGGGATGGAGGATGAAAGGAAAGAGTGGGCCAATGTTTGAACATATCCCACCTGAGGCAGGAAAGAGAATAGAAGAAGGGAGACAAAAAAGAGTAGAGTTGAGTGTTTTGGGTTATGTTTGAAAGATGACCTAAGGCAAAAAAGAAAAACAAAAGGAATATTTAATAATTCATGTAACATTGCATGATCTTTCTCATATATCCTCCTTTTCTACATCTTTTTGGGACTCTGGTCATTTTGTAATGCTTATCATCATTCTTTTCCAATCCTTATTTACCAATAACTCTTTTTCACCTATGTAAGCTCCAAGTGAAAATAGCAATATCATATTCACAATTATATCATGGATGCCTACTAAAGGCCTAACATCAAGTAGGTAACCAATAATCAAGCCATAAATCAGCCAGGCCTGATAACACAGGCCTACCATCCCAGAACTCTGGGAAGCTGTGACAGAGAGTCACATGTTCAAGCCCAGGCCAGGCAAATTAGAGAGACTCTGTATCGAAATAAAAAATGGGCTGGGGATGTAGCCCAGACCAAAAGCCCAGGGTTCAATCCACAGTATTGCAAAACAGAGAGTCCTAAGTTTAAAATTTTTTATTTAGAGTTAAATAATACAGCAAATGTACATAAAATAAATAACAAAGTTAAGCACTGAAACATTTTTAAAGGAGAAAATCTGATGCTTAATGAAAAAATAATAAAAATAAAAATGCTATAAAATGAACTATCAAACCACCATATTTTGTGTTTTGAAAAATAATATCAACAAAGCAAATATGAAAAAGGAGGAAACCCAAAAGGAAATCAAGAAGGAAGAAAGGTGTTAAAAGAACAGTTTCAAAGGAATCCTTGATAACAAAATACAACAGATGACACCTATGAATCTGAAATTTAAAAATAATATAAAACATTAATTTAGGTTGCCCAAATATTCCAAAATGCATGGAAAAATTAATCAGTAGGTAACATGAAAACTACCTGGTAATTCTGTTGAGGAGAGCTCCAACTGAAGCCTGAGGTCTTATTGATTTTTAAAACTAGTTCTTGCAGACATTCAGCAGCAGAAAATTTCCATACAACAGAAAACAACCTAAAACCCAGGAGAAATAAAGAAAACTAAATTTCATTTAAGAGGCAAACATAATCCTGATAATCAAAATATACTTGGATAGTGCAGAAGAAAACTGTGAATCTGTGAATACAGATTTGAAAAATCTCAATTTTTATTTATTTATTTATTTATTTATTTATTTATTTATTTATTTTTGGTACCAGGGATCAAACTTGGGACCTTGCATTTGCGAGGCAGGTGCTGGAACCATTGAGCTAAATCCCTGGCCTTCTCAATTCGTTCCTTAATAAAAGTGAGCGGCTCACTAACACATTACCATCATGACTAAATAAGGTGATGCTTTTAAACACAAAATGGAGATAATATTAGAAACTTTACTGTAAAAAAACACCAAGTCACTTGGTCAACTCAGAAAAACATAGCGAAATAAACTTGATTGCAATAGAAACCAAAAAAGTTCCTAAACTATAAAACTCTTTCTAATAGGTGCTATGAACCCATATAGTATTTAAGATGACAGCTAAGAGTAAAACAATAAAGTTCTTTTTATAAACATGAGTAATCAAGAATAATTACTGTTATTTTTTCTCACATGGTACACTTAATATACTCAAGTTACTGATGTAATAATAAAATGTAAATAATGATATTTGATCAAGAATTAGTTCTTGGATATTTGCTACTTTCCAGGTTTAGCTCTTACAATTTGTGTTCCAGTCATCTAGTGTATTGATCAGAGTTCTCTAGAGGAATAGAATCTATATAAATTATGCAAGGGTCTTACAAGATCAGAGGCAGGAAAGTCCACAATGGCCATCTGTGTACTGGAAAGCCAGATAATCCAGTGGGTGCTTCCAAGAAGCAGAAAGTTGCAGAACAAGAAGGGTCAAGGATACAGCACCAGTCTGAGAGACTGCCTTAGTTACTTTCTCACTGCTGGAACAAAATGCCCAACACCTACAAGTTAAAGGGAGAAAGGTTTACGTTGTCTCACAGTTTATAGATGTTTCAGTCCATAGTTGGCTGTTTTCAAGACACGGTGGCACAGCAGAGGAGAAAAAGCTTATGGCATGGCAGCAAGAAGCAAGAGGGATGTGGGAGAAGGAAGAATATATACAATTTGCAGGTCATGCTCACAGTAACCCATCTCTTCCCACCAGGCTTCACCTCCCTACATCACACCCAGCCATAAACCCATCAGTGGATTAATCCAGTGATGACTATCACACATCCATGATCCAGTCACCTCCTCAAAGCCCCACCTATGTGTGTGTGCATGGGACTTTGGTGGGATACTAGATGTAATTCTTATCAGAGACCAAGGGCCTGGATACTTCTTGGAGAGTCACTGGTATGAATCTGCATTGCAAGGCTGAAGAAAATGGAGTCTGATGAACTCAGAAGTTGGCAGTAAAAAACACACCCACTCAAGCAGAATGGAGCTCTTCAAACTCACGCCAACTTCTTACTTCTTCACCCTTTTATTCCATCCAGGCTACAAGCCTATTGGGTCTTCCCCCCTCCATTTGCTGGCCTGTGTGTCAATCATCTCTGAAAACGCCACACAGACAGAGTGTGCTTCACTAATCTGCTGGGCTTTCCCAATCTAGGCAAGTGGATATTTCATGACTAATTTTCATACCTACTGACTCATCATAAACTAAAAGGGCCATATCCCTATGTACTTTATAGATGAGAAAAGAGATGCCATTATTCACCCAAAGTCTGGTCATCCTGGCTTCAACACAAACTTCATAGGGAACTACTTCCATACATTTTGGCAAACCTCAATGAGGAAAAAAGACAATTCATAAGAGAAATTGTAACTAGCAAATATTATAAGCAAGCAATGAAAAAGCATAGTTCATCTTTCCCAATAATAATGATCAAAGAAATGCTCACTAAGGTACCTAGATTTTTTTTTATTAGAATGGCAAAGTATAAGTAAGATTGATACCTGAAACTAGGAAGAATAAAGAAAATGCTTTCTTCTGTGTAATGAAGGTGGCAATAAAAATAAGAATACTCCCAGGAATAAAAATGCAATGTATTTTAGTTCTTGACAGGATTAAAGAAATCATCCATTACAAGGGGAAAAAAACTATTAAATTAAGTAGGTTCCCATGTATGTAGTATTCATAGCAGTGAAAGATAGCAAGATGCTGTTTTGATAATGGTAGAATGGTTAAGTAAGTTACAGTTGATGTACCAAATTGAATATTATAAGGAAATATTAAAACTACATTTTCAGAAGCCTGTAGGAACAACAGTATACATTAATTTTAACTGAAAAAACAAGTGCAAAATGGAAAGAACATTGTGATTGAAATGAAGATATCTGCCCACAAAATCTACCATGACACTGGGCAAGAAGCAATTAATCAGTGAGGCCTCTGAAACAGTGCAGAATGGAAGGAAAAGAGCATCTATGTTCTGCACGACAGGAACCTGTCCTGCAGGTCTCTTCCCACCCATGCTGTTGAAAAGCACTTATTGCACTGTCAAGGCTGCAGCCAGGTAGTGATGACACCAAAGATGGCACAGTGACCATGGGTTCATTTCATGGAGGAAGACCTGCACTTACATCCAACCACTAAGGAGCCTGGAGAGCTAATTGTAGTGCACCCTATAAGGCTTGACAGAAGAGGGAAGGAAGGAAGGAAGGAAGGAAGGAAGAGGGGTGGAGGGAGGAAGAGGGAGAGGGGGGAGAGAGAGAGATAAGCAAAGATGTGGAACTGAAAATTAGTAGTTCAATTACAAGTGCAACACCAATCTCCATTAGAAAAAGGAAGAAGAATCTGAATGTTGGCCCAAAAACTCTTAAGAATTAACACGTTTCTTAGTGGCAATAAGGTGCAATGTGAGGGCTGACCCTTTAAGTAGACATGATATCTTTGAGAAAGATATTTTTGGAAATCAAGTTTCCTGGAGTGAAAGGATTTGTTGTGCTTTGGATGCAAGGTATTCAATTTCTATAGATAAGGGAGCACTGTAGCATGTGTGTGTGAGTACATTTGTGTTTGCACATGTGCATACATGTACACCCATGCACAGGAGTGCATGTACACATGTCTTCTCTTTAAGCATAGAACACTGACGACCAGGATGGGGTTTATTGAGGTGTAAGTTTCTGATTGAGCAGGTAGGGAACAATAGCCACTGTGTTTGGGCACGAATGCTCATGTGACTCGATTTTCATCTTAAATTGGTAAAGTAGTCATACCAATCCCAAAGATTTGTAGTGTAGATGGCCAAACATATTGTTCCAGGCATCTAGGAGTTCATAATAAATGCCCCCAAACAGAGTAGCTGAAGACAGTAAAATTTATTTTTCTCACAAATCTACAATTTGAATGAGATTTGAGAAAGGCTGCCTCCCTTAAGCACCCCCTGGAGTGGCTCTAAGGCTGAGGATCATAAGCCTCTGAGAGCAGGTTTATTCCTATGTGGCAGTGAAGGCTGCAGCCCTTCATTCTCTCTACACGAGGCATTGCCACGCGGTTTCTCCACATAGGCAGGTGTGAGTTTCCTCCCAGCACAGTATCTGATTGGCTCAGAGGGTGAGTGTCCCAAATAGGACAGAGAGAGAAAGAGGGAGCACAAGATAGAAATCTCTTGTCTTTTGTGTCCAAACCTAGGAAGTCACAGAGTCACTATTAATTCTGTTACCTGAGACACTTATGAAAGTACACATCCCTCAAGGAAATGGGACATGAGCTCATCTCTTAATGGAGGAGTGTCAATGCCACCTAAAGAATTGTGGGATCAGATAAATACTGGTGCTTTCAGCTTTGAGAAATACCATCTAGTATAACTCCTCCTCTGGCATAGTAATTCCACATTTCCCACACCCAAATGCATTTATTTGTCTCCTTCAAGAACTTCAAGGTTTTCCATAAAAAGACATCATTTTAGAATGCAGGTTCTTAGTATCCAAATCATATCTAGTGACCAATGTGGATCCTCCAGTGGAATCCCTGAAGGACTGCATTTTGAGTATGGTTTCTGAGCTCTGAAGACTTTTCAGCTAAATAGGTGAGTTATGTGCCTCTTGCATTTTCCATACACAATGGTGGAACAGGAATTGGTTAACTATGGAGCTCTCTGTTCAAAGCAGAGAAAATAGGAGGCATATCAGAGGTCGGTTCTGCAGCAATTCTGCTGCCCAGTGGGAGCATGATGCTGGTTACTGAGGACAGCTCTGTCTTCCTGCCTGCCGCTGGCTCTCCATGGTTTCATCCCACACAGTGACCTCTTGGTTGTACCTCAAGTCATCCTTTTAGTTCATAAGAAATTGCTGACATCTGTAGCTGTGTACATTCCCCACACTACTTTCTGATAGTGGTGATTTGATATAGTCTTTATCTCTTTCAGTCCAAATTGATGTCATGTTTTTAAAATATGGGGATTTTTTGTGAATTACTTTACTTTTAAATTTTATTAATTTTATTGGTATAATTTAGATGTACATAATGATCCCATTCATCATAGGGAATTTGTACCTGTACATGATATATCTTTATTCTTCTTTTGTTCCCAATCCCCTCCCCTTCCTTCAACCCCTCTTCTCCTCCTTCTTTGCAAAAGCTTTGCTTCCATTTTTTCTTTCTTTTCTCAGTTTTATTCTTTTCCCTTCCTTGTTTTCCCCCTTTCCCCTCCCTAGTTCCCCTTTTGAACTATTTCTTCCTATTTCATATTATCCTGTTTAACATATTGGTCCTAATTTACTCTATCAGATTCTCACACCAGAAAGACAATGAGATATTTACATGTGTGTGTCTGATTTATTTCACTTAAGAGTGTGGTCTCTAGGTGCATCCATTTAGCTATAAATGTCTCAAGTTTATCCTTCTTTATGGCTGAGTAGTACTCCATTATATAAATCACATCTTTTTTATCCATTCATCTTTGATGGACATATGGGTTGTTTCCAGGATTTAGCAATTACAAACTGTGCTATTACAAACATGGGTGTGTATATATCATTGTGCTATGATGCTTTTAATTCTTTCAGGAAGATACCCAGAATGGGAATAGCTGGGTCAAATGGGACCTCTGATCCTAGTTTTTTGAGGAATCTCCATGCTAATTTCCACAGTGGTTGCACCAGTCTACTCTCCCACCAAGAGTGGAGAAGGGTTTCTTTTTACCCACAACCCCACCAGCAATGTTGTAGGTTGATTTCTTGATAGCAGCCATTCTTTCTGGAGTGAGATGGAATCTGAACATTATTTTAACTTGCATCTCTCGAAAGGCTAGTGATGTTGAATATTTTTTCATATGTTTATTTGCTGCTTTTACTTCTTTGTCTGAGAAATGTCTGTTCATTTCAGATGCCCATTTTTGTACAGGATCTTTAAATTTGGGGGGGTCTGATTTTTTTAAACTTCTTTATATATTCTAGATAGTAGTTCTTTGTCTGAGGAATAGCTGGGAAAAAATTTTTCCCAAATTATGGGTTTTCTCTTTACTCTATTGGTCGTTTCTCTTGCTGTGCAAAAGCTTTTTAATAAGATGAGATCCCAGTTGATTCTTTGTGCTACCTCACATGAGACTGGGGCTTTGTTCATGAAATCTTTTCCTGTGCCAATGTCTTCAAGAGTTCTACCTCACCTATCATTCAGGAGGTTTAGTGCTTCTGTTTTAAAATTTATCTCTTTGATTAATTTTGATATTAATTCAGTGCATGGTGAAAGATATGGGTCTTGTCTTAGGTTGATTTCTTGATATTAGCCATTCTTTCTAGAGTAAGATGAAAACTCACTGTTGTTTTAATTTTCATCTGTCAAATGACCAGTGATGTTGAACTTTTTTCATATACTTATTTACTGTTTGTGTTTCTTCATCTGAGAAGTGCGTATTCATCTCAGATGCCCATTTTTGGATTAGGTGTTTAAATTTGAGGAGTTTGATTTTTTTTAATTCTTTGTATGTTCTAGATATTAGTCCTTTGAGGAACAAATGGCTAAAATGTTTTCCCACTCCTTGGATTGTCTATTCACTCTGTTGATGATTTCTTTTGCTGTGCAATAGCTTTGTAATAGGATGAAATCCCAGTTCTTGATTCTTTGTGATATTCCCCTTGTGATATAGGTTTTGTTCATGAAGTCATGAAGTCTTTGCCTACCTCAATGTCCTCAAGAGTCCTACCTATTCTCTCTTCCAGCAGATTTAGTATTTCTGTTTTAATATTTAGATCTCTGATCCATTTTTATTTTGATTTACTGCATAGGGAGAGACATAGGTCTAGTTTTAATCTTTGGCGTGTAGAAAGTCAGTTTTTCTAGCACCATTTATAAAAGAGGCTATCTTTCTTCCAGTGAATGTGTCAGGCCCCTTTTCAACTATAAGGTAGCTGAGTGTGTCTGGAGTTGTTTCCACATCTTCTAGTTTGTTTCATTGATCCTCAGGTCTGTTTTTGCCAGTACCATGTTGTTTGTATCACAGTAGCTCTGTAGTATAATTTCAAGTCAGGGATTGTGATACTCCCTGCCTTGCCTTTGTTGCTATTCTAGTTGCTATTCTAGGTCCCTTCTAGTTTCAAATGAATTTTAGGATTGTTTTCTTTAGTTCTGTGAGATGTGCCAATGGTATTTTGATTGGGATTGCATTAAATCTGTATAAAAATTTTGGGAGTATGACCATTTTCACTATGTTGGTTCTTCCTCCTCATGAGCAAGCAATATCTTTCCATTTTCTGATATCCTTTTTGATCTCCTTTTCAGAGTATTGTAATTTTCAATGTAAAAGTTTTACCTTTGTTAGATTGATTCCTAAGTATTTCATTTTAGGGGATGCTATTGTGGAAAGTGTTGTTTCCCTACTTTCTTTCTCAGTGAGTTTGTTATTTGTGTAGAGGAATGCTATTGATTTTTTAGTGTTGATTTTGTACCCAGCTAAGCTATTGAATTTGGTTGTTAAATCCAGAATTCTTTTAGTGGAGTTTTTGGGGTCTTCTATGTAGAGAATCATTTCATCTGCAACTAAGGATAACTTAGCTTCATGCCTTTTATTCCTTTTATTTCTTTCTCTTGTCTAATTGTTCTGGCCAATGTTTCCAGAACTATGTTGAATATGAGTGGTGATAGTGGACATCCTTGTCTTGTTCTTGATTTTAGAGTGATGAATTAATTTATAATCAACTAATAGACAAAGCACCATGTCTATGTGGCTCTATTTTCTATTAAAGAAATGCTTTTCTCTATTTTAGATTTTCTGTCAAAATCACCTTTGAGGCATGGCCTTTACAAGGTTTTTTGTTGTCAGAGAAGGCTGTATAAGACATGCATTTTGTCTGATTGTGTGGCTCTCTGAAATGTGCCTTAGATCTTTCTGAAATTTAGTAATTCATCTTATAGTCACATGTAGAATTTGTCTTTACTATTACGTCCTTTTTAATTTTGGAAATGAATATTTGGGAATGAGAAATAGTTTTATTTTCAATCCCATTAAGTTTCTACTCCTTTATATTTAAGATCTTCCTTCAGCTTATCTCTCCTGCTCACATTTTATGATAAGTAAGACAAAGATGTTAGGGAACCACCAATTCTTTGTGCAGAAAACTTGAGCTAAACAAGCTATTCATTAGCTGCATTTTCTATTTATAATGTCTTGCATTATAATACATGATATTGATGACACATTTCCCTACTTAAAATAAGTGTCCTCAAACCCATGGACCATACCAAGTATCAGTCCATGGCCTGTTAGGGACTGGGGCACACAGCAGAAAATGAGTGGCACTAGTGAGTGGGGGTTCATCTGTGCGTACAGGTGCTCACTACAGCTGTCAGATCAGGAAAACAGATTCTGAAAAGAACATGAGTCCTACTATGAACTGCACAAGGAGCAAGGCTGTCTGCTGCTATGATAATCTAATGCCTGATGATCTGAGGTGGAGCTGAGGTGGTGATGCTAACACTAGGGAGTAGCTGCAAATACAGATTAAAATTAGTAGCGAGGTCTTGCTGCACAGAGACTGTAATAAATCAGTCACTTGCACACTCATAACTCTATCACTGAGTAGCAAGTGACAGTAAAGCTGCATCTGGTATCAGGCTTTATACTTGCCAATGAGTTGATGTGCTTTGATTGCACAGCTGCATCTGGGGGCAGACTTTAATTCAGAATCTGACAGTCATTTTAGTCTGTGCATGTCTAATCCATTATTTTATTTATCCGCTTATATCCATATCTCTTTCCTACAATGTGCACTTGCCTCAGTTACAGTTTTGTTAAGCCAAAAAGCTAACCCTAACCAAAATGAGTAAAAAGCAAATATCACTTGAGACATTCTTTAAAAATGGGGCACATATATCTTTTCCAGTTTGCAAAATAACTAGAACAGTTGATGAAATAGCAGATAATATTGAGGCACAATTCTTAGAGAAGATTAGCAAGTCACCTTATTACACAATGTAGGCTGAGAAGTCTACCAATATTGACAACAAGGCAACAATACTTGTTTTTGTGTGATACACTTTACAGAAAGATTTGCATAAGGGTATCTTATGTGCACTTTTGTTGTCCACCAATACCACAGCTTCAGGAATATACAAGTCTTTGTATGACTATATATCAGGAAAACCAAATAGGTCATTTTTTATTTTTGTATGTTCAGATGGAGCAGCTGCCATTCCTGAATGTCTTTGTGGCTTCACTACTCAAGTCAAAAAGTGGTTTCTGAATGTTATTCTATACACTGTGTCATCTATAAACAATGCTGGCTAACCTAAAAATGTCACCCAAACATAACAACATTTTGCAAGATGTGATTAAAATTATCAACCAAATTAATGTACATGCCCTTAAATTCACATCTGTTCATATAGCTCTGTGAGGAGATAGATACAGAGCACATATGTCTTCTCTTAAACACAGAAGTGAGATGGCTTTCTAAGGTAGATCACTGGCCAGAGTTTTTGAATTAGGAGAACTGCTCCAAAGATTTCTTTTAGAAACATCACCACTGCAGCACATTTCAGTGACACAGAATGGGTCACAAAACTTGCTTACTCCTGTGACATATTCAACCTGCTCAACACACTCAAACTGTCACTTTAGGAGAGAATGACAACTGTGTTCAAGTCACTAGATAAAGTGACTGCATTAAAAGCCAAACTGGAAGTATGGGAGTTATGAGGGGACATTGGGATTTTTTACATGTTTCAAACATTGAGATTTTGTATGAGACTGAACCAAGGCCTTTTTCCCCCCAGCTAGTGCATGATCATCTATGTCAGCTTTCAAAAAACTTTGAGCATTACTTCCCAACTGCAAAAGACCCCTGAAGTGGAAACAAATGTATCTGTGACCCATCTGTGAATAATCTAGGCGAATTAACTTTGTATATGCTAGAAGATCAGATGCTTGAGAACACAAATGGCAGTGGCCTTAACCATATGTTTAAGATAACTTCAAATCTCTATACATTCGGGATTAAAGTCAAGAGAAAATATCCTGAGGTTGCCACAAAAGCACTGAAAAGCCTGATTCCATTTTCAACATCCTGTCTTTGTGAAGCAGGGTCTTGTGCAGTGACAGCAACCAGAGTTGACTGGAAATAAGCAACACACTGTGGGTGCCACTATCTCCCATCACCCTAGATGGGACTGTCTATTTGCAGGAATACAAGCTCAGGGATCCCACTGATTCTCCATTATGATGAGGTGCATCATTATTTCACTATATATTACAATTTAATAATCATAGAAATAAAGTGCATAATAAATGTAATGCTTAGAAATCATTATGAAACCCTGCCCTCCACTTCAGTATGTGGAAAAAAATTGCCTTCCATTAAACTAGTTTCTGGTTCCAAAAAGTTGGAGACTACTGACTTAAAGGATCCCCTTTCCTTCCATTTTCAAATTAGATTTTCTTCACTTTCCTTTAAGTTCTCACCAACAGCTCACAAAAAGGCCACCAGGCTTCCTCTAAGTCTTTCTATCTACTGTCTGTCACTCAAAACTACTACCACAATTTTAGATTTTGGTCAGTGCTGCATCTAATATCCAGTCGCCAGTATTGGTACCAATTATCTAGCTAGTGGTTCCAAAAAAAACCCACTCCAACCTAAAATAGCAACATTGAATCATGTCATGGATCTGCAACCAGGCAGCATGAGACAAAGGTTGTTTCCCTCTATGGCATCTGATGGCTCAGTTCTGCTACTTGCTACTCACCCCTATGTCTGGCATTTAACATTACTGTCAGCTGGGGGCCTCAGTTTCCCTAAGTGATCTCTCACCATAGGGTGTCTGCTTTTCCCAAGAACTAGCATCTCAAAAAGACGGGGAAAGGGAGAGGGGAGAGAGAGAGAAGGAGAGGAATGAGAAGAGGATCAAGATGAAGGAGAAGGACAAGAAGAAGAGGAAGAAGGAGGAGGAGATGAAGAAGGAAGGGAACGAGTAGAAGGGGAAGAGGAGGGAAGAAGAAGGGGAGGAAGGGGTGTTTTTTGTTTGTTTGTTTGTTTTTTGTACCGGGGATCAAACTTGAGTGCTTGCACTTGCGAGGCAGGTACCAGAACCACTGAGGTAAATCCCCAGCCCAAGGAAGGGGTGTTTAAAACACTTTCAGTTTATAACATTTTTAGTTTGTGGTGTGTTTGTGAGGATGTAATTGCATAATAAGTTGAGGAGCATGTGTATAGAACATAGTCTTGGTCATTCTGTGTGTATCTTTTTCTTCTTTTTATACAGTATATTTTTATTATAACAATTCCTAAACCAAGGAGGCACAACTAAGTAGAACCAGATGCTACTTTGGCCAACATGCCTACTTACTGAATATTTAATTGGGTTTGACTTTGTCTAAATTTCTTACATATTTAAATCAAAACCAGTGTAGAGGAATCTTCCACCAAAATTCTCATAAAGGAATATATTTTCCAGGTTTGCAATCATCCTCTGCTCTCTAATGACCATCCCAGAAACAATAAGGAATCTCCTCTACTTCCATCAGTCACTTTCATGTTAAATAGCATCAAGTTATTATTTTGACTGTTCCAGGACTGGGTACCAATTCAAAATGTGCCCCAAAGTGTACAAGTTAATTCATATTTATGTAAGCAATATGGAGAGAAGTTTGATAAGCTCTTAATATCAAAGTCTTCTGATTAGATGTCCTACTTGACATTTGTTGATTCACTACTTCCTTTGATCTCATGAGACAATAATTTTGGAATTATTATTCAAAAAATTCTCATATATGCTTATCTAGTTAAAATTGCTCATCGTTGCTTGAAACATAATAATCTTTACATATGTGTATGTATATATACTATATAGGTAACCTTATATATTATTACATGATAACTTTATATATGTGTACAACATACATGCATTTACATGTATACCTAGAGACATATGCACACTGATGCAGTCAAAATAAAGTGTAATTAAACCAGGCAAGTCAAAACCTTTTTATGGCCAGAAAAAAATACAGGTGCACTGAACTTTATTATTATTTGAGTTTTCCTAGGGAAGGATGAGTTTGAATGAGGGTGGGTTTCCTCCTCAAGGAAGCTGGCTTCAAACAAATACCTAATTCCCTTATAAATCCAAAAATTTAAGGAGGCTTCACCATTGCTCTCTACATTTTTTTACAAACAAAACAAAACCAAAAAGCCTATGAAAACTTCTTTTTGATAAAATAAGAAAAAGAAAAAAGAAGGAAAGAGGATGCAGTAGTAGTTAAACCTATGCCTACTTTAGCATACTTTTCAGAAGTAAAGCCTATTTAATTTGGACAAGTCTCTATTTTTATTCCAGGAAGACAGATTGTCATAGTATGTTTCTACTTGTAGAGCACCCAAAGGGCTTTGTTTATAAAAATCATTAAGTCTGAAGCTCGCTATTTTTTAAGCCAGCCTATTTCATCTTTGACCTGTCTGCTGAAGGAAACCATGTATCTTCCAGGAGCCGTTGGATTTTGTCAATTCTTTGCAGGCCATTACCACCCAGCCAAGATTCAAGGTCACTCCTTTTAGCATTTGCTTCCTGGCAGAGGTCCCTGGTCCTGATGAAGGTCCTTAAAATTGGAAAATGGGCCCGGGACTATTTTGGGCTGGGTGCAGCGCAATTCATCACCTGCCGCTGATCCTATCTAGTCTTGTTTTGTTCCTGATCCCATGGTGTCTTCAGCTTTGACAGAGCTCCTTGCCCTTCCTCCTCCTTCCTGAGAGGTCTACCAGGATTTATTCTGTCAGATGTCAGAGCTAAGGCAGACCAGAGTCTTGGGATTATTGGCCTGGTGCAGACAACCTGTCAAGGGTTGTATAACCTAGTCACCTCTGTAAATGCCAGGGTATTAAGAAATTACCCCCAATTAATTTCCTAATTCAAACACATTTATATAAATTTTATAATTTTATATTTAAGACTTCTCAAGGGATTTTTTGTCAACTCCATGCTACCCCATTTTATGTCATTACTATTATCTTTATTAATTTCTTTTTTCTGCTTTGAAAAACAACTGATTTTCCCTATCATAACATTACACATTGCAAACTCAGTTTTTTAAAAATTATGTTTTTCTTTTTCTGGTGCTGGGTTTTAGCCCAGGGACTTATGCATGATAGACATAAACTCTTAACTCTGACGTACATAACAAGAATTTTCTTACTTTTCAAATATTTTATTTTATTTAGGTTTTTTTTTTCCCCACTATGTAGTCCAGGCTGACATTGAACTCAGTATGTAGCCCAGGTTGGCCTCAAACTCACAGCAATTCTCCTGCCTCAGCCTTCTGAGTGCTGAGATTATAGGTATGTGTCACCACTCCTGACCTCTGATATTTTATTTTAAAGCCATATGTCAGTCAACATTTATGACTGTACTAGATAGAATTCTACAAAGAAACAGAGCCAAGAGGAGACTGGAGGGTTATCTGCCTCCCTCAGCCGACCAATTTAAATGCTGCTCTCTTCTGAATCACCCTCCTAGACACACCCAGAAATAAGTAGCAATCTAGGCATCTCATGTCCCAGCTAGACTGACACATCAATTAACCAGCACAACTTTCTGTATCCATGTTATTTTTAGTACAAATCTTAAATAAGAAATTCCATGTTAATGTTTTCTCTAACTCAATAACTCCCTTTAAATGAGTATGTTTCATGTAAGTACATGTCTTTTTGGTGAGTATGATTTTTTGCTCCTGTTTTGTCATTAATTCTTGTATTGTACTTTGTTTAGTGGGTACAGATTATATGAAATATGTTTTTTGTAACTTGAAATTTCTTCTGGCTCCTAATGCATAATCAATATTTTTTAATGTTTCATTTGTGTTATTTTATAATGTACAGCTCTGTGAAATTCAAACTAATACGTTTGTTTGTACAAATAAATTTATTTCATTATTTAAATTCAC
This sequence comes from Heterocephalus glaber, assembly GCF_000247695.1. The sequence goes on along the minus strand of NW_004624841.1, from coordinate 1,715,157 downwards.
AAAACAGAGCACCGCCCCCAGACTCTGAGGAGCAGAGTCCCCCCACTGCCCACCTCTGGCTGCTGGGCCAAGCCAGTACCTGGATCCACACCACAGAGGGGCAGGGGGTCATAAAGGCCATTGTTCTGAGCTCCAGAAGATAGAGAGAAGTGAACAACAGAAAGAGGACCTCTCTGAGGCTCCTTGATGAAAACTAAAGCCACCTGGAAAGGTGAAGAAAATTTCTGCAATCAAGGCACACCATACCACCATAACTGGTAAGTTGGAGGGATCAGCACCTCCCATCAGAACCTGGACTATCTTCAAGGGAAGGGCAGCTGGAACCTGCAGTAGAATCTTGAAGAATTCAACCCAGTAGGAGGTCAGGGGACTCAACTTGGGCCTTGCAGCCAGAAATCAGCCTGAATCTCAGTGGACTGCAGCTGGCTTGCTGAGACTAATTGACTTAGATCTGCACACTGCTGCCCACTTGTCTATTGTGACAACAGAGATGCACCCTGAAGGAAGTCCTTTATTTTTATTTTTTATTTTCAAGGTTTTTTTCTCTCCTATTTGTAATTTTTTAGTTTTTATTCTCTTTTCAATTTTTTCTTTTTTTCTCTCACTCTCTCTTTCCCACCTTCTTCTTCATCTCTCTGATTTTTTGTTTCTGCTCCTGACCTAATTCAGACTTCTTTTTCTTTCTTTTTCTTTTCTTTTCTTTTCTCTTTTTTCTTCTCTAAATTGTCATTCATTAGTTTTAAAGGAAAGTGAATACAGTTTCTAGCTTCCCCATTGCTGTTAGGTTGTTCTGTTCTTGTCTTTGTTCTTTCATTCTGTCTTTTCCTCTTGTCTTCAACAGTTTCCTAGAGTTCCAGTGATGTTCCTGTGACCTCTGGCCTCACTTCTAACCTTTCCCTATTCTTCTATCTATCTATACCTCCCTCCCCAACTCCTTCTAAGTACCCATCCCAAAGGGTAAAATTGCTATATTGAAGAGTTTATGCATTATAAACATATTTTAGGCTTGTACTTGATTTTGATTTAATTCACACAGTTAAAAGTGATAGATTAATAACTACCACAAATTGTCATTTTCTAAGCTGTGCTTGATGGTATTATTGTTGCTGACTGTATCACTTGAGAGAAGGTGTTGTGATTGATCTAATCAGTTGTCCTTCCTGGTATACTGAAAATGAGATTGCCTTAGAGTCATTAGAGACTCAAAACCTAAAGACCAGCTATATCTGGAAGACACCTCTGAGAAGCAATCATTCCATAAGGGTTCTAAATACAAGCAACAAAGATACTTACAATAAGCAATATTGAAGTATCAACCCAGGAATTAAACCAAAAACAGTACCAACAGCAAAAATAGAAATGAGAAGACACCTAAGCAAGGTCCAAACCCAGACTTCCATCTGGGGGAAACAAGATGGAAAAATCTGATAATCAACCACATGGATGCCCTGAACTGATAGCACAGGAAGTAACAAAACAGATGAATGAGGCTCTAGAAAAATTCAAAACAGAAATAATTTCCCAGATAAGTACAGAGATGGTGAGCAGAATGAAAGACATGATTAGAGACTCTAGAAGAGAAAGAGATTTAAAAAAAAAAAGATGAGCTCAGGACCACGATGGAAGCCATGAATGCCCAGCATAGGAAAGAAAGGGAAACCATGAATGGCCAACATAGGGAAGAAATGGAATCTATGAAACAAATCCAAACAGATATCCAGGTGATTATAAACTCTATTGAAAGTATTCACAGCACAATGAGCCAATGTGAAAACAAAATATCAGGTATAGAAGACAAGATTGCAGTCAATGACCATGAAAAGAGAAGTCTCATAAAAATAGTAAGAGACCATGGGAAATTGATCCAGCAGCTCCTAGATGATGCAAAGAAGAATAATATAAGACTGACAGGAATCCACAAAAAAGCAGGAGAAAGTACAAATAACATTTTTAAAAAACTGCTCACAGAATTAATGACAGAAAACTTCCCAAACAGAGTGAAAGAATTTGATGTGCAGATAAGTGAGGCATACAGGATTCCAACTAGCCATGATGAAAAAAATCTACACCTAGACATATAATAATCAAGATCCTGGAAACCCATCAGAAGAACAAAATACTACAAGCAGTTAAAGAAAAGAAACAAATCACATACAAAGGAAAGCCCATCAGAATCACAGCAGACTTTTCAACACAAACCCTCAAGTCAAGGAGAGCCTGGAATAAGGTATTTCAGGCCCTAAAAGAAAACAACCTCCAACCTAGACTAATGGATCCTGCAAAACTATTTTTCAAAACTGATGGGGAAATAAGATACTTCCATGACAAAGAACATCTGATAAACTTCATAAAAACCAAACCAGCACTCTAAACAATTCTAAACAATATCCTAGAAAAAGACAATGATGATCACAACTCCATGAGGCCCAACAGATAAATCCACCAGGCAAGGCAAGAAATTAAAGGGAGAGGGGGGAAAATAAAAAATAAAAAAGCCAATAGCAGGAAAATAACATGACAAGGACAAGTCAATACATATCAGTTATAACCATCAATGTTAATGGCCTCAATTCACCAATCAAAAGAAGTAGACTGGCAGAATGGATTAAGAAGCAAACTCCAACAATATGCTGTATACAAGAAACACATCTAGTTCAAAAAGAAATTCATGGACTGAAAATAAAAGGATTGAAAATAATCCATGTGACAGGAGCCTGGAAAAAAGCAGGGGTAGCTATCTTATTTGAGGACAAAGTAGATTTCAAACCAAAACTAATTAAGAGAGACAAAGAAGGTCACTACATCCTTGTAAAGAGAACAATCCAAGAGGAAGAGAGGGCAATCATAAATATATATGCACCAAGTACTAATGCCCCCAACTATACAAAATAAATATTAATGCATATGAAAAACCAAATAAGCACTATTACAATTGTAGTGGGGGACCTCAATACCCCCACTGTCACAAATAGATACTCTAGACCAAAAATACCCAACAAATTCTAGAACTGAACCAACCTTCTGAACAAATGGACTTAATAGATGTCTACAGAGTGTTCCACCCCACAAAATCAGAATATACATTGTTTTCAGCTGCACATGGGTCATTCTCCAAAATAGACCATGTGCAAGCTTATAGAACATGTTTAAGTAAATGTAAAGGAATTAAAATTATCCCCTGTATTATCAGACCATAGTGCAATTAAACTGGAGATCAATAGCATGAGATCACAAGAACTTCACAAACACATGGAAATTGAATAACACTCTCCTGAACAACCAATGTGCCACAGAGGAAATTAAAGAATAAATTAGACAGTTTCTGCAATTAAATGATAATGCCAGTACAACATGTCAGAATCTATGGGACACAATGAAAGAAGTGCTACAAGAGAAATTCATAGCAGTGAATGCCCATACTAGTAAAACAGACCAAGCTGAAATAGCCAACCTAATGCTGAACCTTAAGCTCCTGGAAAAAGAAGAGCAAGACAAGCCCAAAGCTTGTACAAGGGAGGAAATTATAAAGATGAGAGCAGAAATCAATGCAAAGGAGACTAAGAGAATGATATAAAAAAATCAATGAATTAAAGAGTTGGGTTTTTGAAAGAATGAATAAAATTGATAAACACTTAGACAACCATATCAAAAAAAAGGAAAGGCTCAAATCCATGTAATTAAGAACAAAAAAGGTGAAGGCACAACAGATCCAGCAGAAATCCAGAAGATCATCAATACCTACTTCGAAAAACTGTACTCTAATAAAATGGAAAACACAGAAGAAATGGACAGATTCCTAGATACATATGATTTATGAAGGTTGAACGAAGAAGATATAAAAATTTTAAACATCCCAATTACAATTGGTGAAATTGAAAATGTAATTAAAAATTTACCAAAAAAAAAAAAAGCCCAGGTCCTGATGACTTCACTGCTGAATTCTACAAGACATTTAAAAAAGAACTATAGCCACTACTCTTTAAACTCTTCAATGAAATTGAAAGGAAAGCAATACTCCTGAATTCATTCCTGGAAGCAAGCGTTACTTTGATTCCAAAACAAGGGAAAGACCCAACCAAAAAAGAGAACTACAGGCCAATCCCCCTAATGAACATAGATGCAAAAAATCCTCAATGAGATACTGGAAAACAGAATACAGAGGGCCATCAAGATGATCATACACCCTGACTAAGTCAGATTAATCCCAGGAATGCAAGGATGGTTCAACATACAGAAATCAATAAATGTAATACACTATATTAATAGAGCCAAGGACAAAATCCATATGATCATCTCAAGAGATGCAGAAAAAGCATTCAACAAAATCCAACACCCATTCATGATAAAACTCTACAGAAAATTGGAATAGATGGTCCTTATCTCAACCTGATAAAGGCTGTCTATGAAAAACCAACAGCCAACATCATTCTAAATGGTCAAAAACTGAAAGCCTTCATGCTAAAATTGGGAACAAAACAAGGATGTCCATTATCACCACTCTGTTCAATATAGTTCTGGAAATATTAGCCACAGCAATTAGGAAAGAGAAAGAAATAAAAGGAATAAAGATAGGAAAGGAAGAAGTTAAACTGTCATTGTTTGCTGATAATATGATACTTAATATAGAAGACTCAAAATACTCTGCCAAAAGACTTCTAGACTTAATTGACGGATTCAGTAGAGTAGCTGGATGCAAGGTCAACACTCAAATAACAATAGCCTTCTTATACACAAATAACAGACCCACTGAGAGAAAAATTAGGGAAATGATTCCTTTTACAATAGCATCCAAAAAAATGAACTATCTAGGAATCAATCTAACAAAGGAAGCAAAAGACCTTTACATTGGAAACTACAGCACTCTGAAAAAAGAGATTGAAGAGAATATAAGAAAATGGAAAGACATCCCATGTTCCTGGGTAGGAAGATCCGATATGGTGAAAATGGCCATACTTCCATAACTGCTACACAGATTCAATGCAATCCTGACTGAAATCCCAATAGTATATTTCACAGAACTACAGAAAGCAATTCAAAACTTCATTTGGAAACAGAAGAGACCTAGAATAGCAAAAGCAATTCTGGGCAACGGGGATGTGACAGGAGGTATCACAATCCTGAACTTAAAACTATACTACAAACCTACTGTGATAAAAACAGCATGGAACTGGCAAAGAAACAGACCCAAAGATCAGCGGAATAGATTAGAAGACATAGAAACAAGTCCAGACATACTCAGCTACCTCATCTTTGTCAAAGGAGCCAACCATCCTCACTGGAGGAAAGATAGCCTCTTCAATAAATGGTGTTGGAAAACTGGATTTCTACCTGCCAAAGA
>NW_004624841.1:1683846-1695756 GCF_000247695.1 Heterocephalus glaber | reverse complement strand
TGTCTTGTTCCTGATTTTAGCATGAAAGTTTTCAGTTTTTGACCATTTAGAATGATGTTGGCTGTTGGTTTTTCATAGATAGCCTTAATCAAGTTGAGATAAAGACTTTCTATTCCAATTTTCTGTAGGGTTTTTATCATGAATGGGTGTTGGATTTTGTCAAATGCCTTTTCCAGTTTCAGTTCTTGCTCTTGATTAGTTCCATTCTTTTAGTTTTTGTATTTAGTTTTTCTATATTTTGTAGTCAAGTACTTGAAGTATTTTTCCACTGGCTTTTCAATAACAAAAATACCTTACAACTTTCCTAGTGTTCCACATTTTACTGTCACACACATGTCAGCATATAGTTTTGTTCTTTTCCTATATATAATTTTAATTTCAATTCTGATATTCATTTTTCTTCAGAGATGAAGAATGTCTTAATTACCATCATATGAAGTTTTTGTTTAATTTTATATTTGACATTTTACTTACAAGCTTGTGAACAATGAAGAAAGTTAACACTACCTCAACTTTTGAAATTTTGAATGCATTTAATTTTATAAAAGTTAAACAATACATATCTAATGTAAGGAATAGAATTATCTTTGTGTGAATCTATCAAATCAAGTCATTGGATGATTCAAATTCTCTTTGTTTGCCTGCTTATTGTCTATTTAGTATGTGTCTTCTGAAAAAGTTTTGTTAATATCTCCTACTATAATTTCATATTGTCAAGTTTGATCTCCTATGGATTTTACTCTAGTTGGCTGGGCATTTTGTATTTGCATAAAGAAATACATTTGAATAAGTCTTTGCACACAATCTCATGCTCTCCCTGCATGACGCACTTGGCTTTCAATTTGGCATTGCCCTTGACCATTCTTTCTCCCTTTAGTTTATTGCATTTTCCTGGCTTATCTTTGCTAGAATATGTATGTCTTAAATTTCTTTGGCCTTTTTATTGGGCATACTACTTCAAATATCAAGCAAATTATGCCTGTGCTCATCTATTTAGTTGTAGTATTCCAGAAACCAATATTGTGAGAGAGAATTTCAAACCATTCATATTTATATATTTATTGTGTTGATGAAAATGTTTGACTTTACTTCTTCCATTCAAATTTGTGTTTTCTATTTTAAGCCATCTATTATTTTTTATTTATATATTAATTAAGCAAGCTATTATTTATTTTGTTTCATTTCTTTTCTTGCCTTTACTTGTGCTGGTTTAGACCATTTGTTCTTCAACACCCCATGTTAGTTTTCAAATTCTACTATATTTTTAAGTGAACTGAGCTTGCCTCAATTAGGTCTCAACTATAATAATATAAATACTAATTACTTCTAATAAAAATTCTGCTCAACCATTTCTACCTCCTCACCTTCATAAAAATGAAACCATTTGAAAGCTTTTAAATCTTTGGTATCTGACCATAAAATTTAAGCATTTTCTGAAATTTTTTAGAATTTTTTAGTTCCAGGTTACTATAGATTTTCCTGATGTTCTGTATATCTGTCTTATTTACTTTGCTTAGGTTTAGAGCACAAATTGACAATCATAGTATAATTATCTGTTTATTCCCTAAGTGTATATTTATAATTATATATATAGAATGTGTATATATTTCATGAGTTTTTGTTTATATTTTCAATTTTGTTATATTTGATTTAACATAGCTGTTTTAAATTATCATCTGATAAATGTATATCCATACACCCTTATTTTTCTTCCTATGAGAATACCATGCAATATATATTATGAGTTCTTGACAAAAACATGCACACACACACAGACACACACACACGTGCATGTGCACACACATTGCCCTTCCTTCCCTAATAAATGGATGATATTTTGACTGAGTATAAAATTTTTTCCTTGCAAACACAAGGACCCGAGTTCAATTCCCAGTATCACACAAAAAAAATTTTTGTCTCATATTCTTTTCTCCTTATAAATAAATACATGTCATTTCATATCATATCAGAAATCTAAGATTATCTGATTCTCTTTCCTTTGTAGAAAATCTGTCCATTCTGCTTTAAAAGTTGAAGGTGGTTTCTTCTAGTTGCTATTTATTTGTTCTACACTGGTTTCTCTTAATCTCTTATTGATATCTCTTTTTGTTCCCATGAACTTTATTTCTTTGTTTGTCAGATTCAGTAATGCCTCGGTTCACAAACTTAATTTTCTCCATGATTCTGGTTGCAAACCATATTGAATGAGAACTGAATCAAATTTCTCCATAGAGTCAACATTGAACCTACCCATTGAATTTGATTCAGCTCTTGTCCAATTCATTTTGGGACCAGAATTGTGGAAATAATTAAGTTTGTGAACCAAAGTACCACTGTATACCTGTTTGATCTGTTCTATTTTTCAAACTGGAAAACTAATATCTACAGAAATATTTCCAGTTATTCCAAACTTTTCACTTTGTGTTCTAAAATTCTACAAAATCAGTTCTTCACACCAAATCAGCATAGTCTTTGGTCTTTTGATTCTTCCCAGCATACAGGAAGGAACTTCAGGAATTTAGAGTTTCTTAACTTTGTCATCTTTCCAGTACCTCCTGTTTGCTCCTAAATTGGTCATCACATATTTTAAAATGCCAGCATCTTCCCCTTCCAGATGCCCTCAATAGCTCCACAGAGTGGATTCACATTCTATTTGCTTGTATAACTTTGGGCTTATTTATGCTAAAGAAATGTGTATTATGTTTCTGCTTAGAGTTACTAAATTACTTTGGCCAACTCCTAGTTCATTATATCTCTCTCTCCATATATATATGCCCTAAAGAACAAGTAAATATTACTTGGAATTGTATTAAAATTGCTTTTGCAATAATATATTACCTAAAATATGGTTGCCCTAACCTCACATTTATGTACCATCAACTAATATTTTGAAAATTAAATGCTAATGCACGTATATTTAAGCAAACACAATTCAGAAGTCTTCTTTTCATACACAGGCCAGGTATACTGAGAAATGTTTGTTCCATCTATCGCTAATATCAATTGTAATGTACAGAATTTACCACTTTAACTCAATGAAAAGGTTGAGCTACCTATTTTGAGTCACTGAATAGCCAGTTTAATCAATCGCAAAAACTGTCTATGGACAAGAAAGAATCCTTGCAGGAAGGCAAGAAACATAAAAGTTATAAAGAAGATATGCAACTCTTTCTCTGGTATGGTTTCCTTTCCTAATTTTTTTTTTCAAACCACCACTTTTAATTTCAGCCCATACTTCTCATCCTTATGGGCCTCTTTCTTCATTTGGCACTGCTCACATAGGACACAGGGAATCTGCAATACATGGAAGCCAGTCACAGGGAGAACAAAAGGCCAACATGCATTTTCCATAAACCTCACCTTGTTCAGACCTCCACATATTTAAGTTTTCCAGTGAACATATGATCTTGTTTCCAGAACTGAACCACAGTAGGTGCAGACTCAGAGAAGAGATATAATTTGCAAAATGCATTTCAAACTAGATAGAAGAGAAGAGTGATTTCTGTAATCCCCTAAGAAAACCATTGTAGATCAGACCTTGTATCCAGCCTCATTTTCCATATAACGATGTGACCAAAACCTGGAATACTGGGGGGCTTGGTGGCTGAGCAGTCCAGAGATTAGGCAAAAAAATTAATACTACCAGGTTTGTTGTAGGTAACATAGTGTCCCCTCTCCAAAATGTCCATGTGCTCATCCTCCAACTCTGTAAATATGTGTGTCAGTTAAGCTTAACTGTCAGTTTGACTGGCTTGGGAGCCAGCTAGGGGATTAGTAAAACATATTTCTGGATATGTCTGTGTGGATCATGGAGATGTAACATTGGAATCCATACATTCTCTCTTACCCTTTCTTGTCTAGTACTGTCCATATGCTCTACTTCTCAGTCACCATAAACTACACAGCTTTGTTCCACCACACATTTCCACCATGGACAGAATCCCCTGAAACCATGAGCCAAATAAACCTCTCTTTGTTTAAGTTGTGAGTATCACATATTTGGTCTCCACAACAGGAAAGCTAACACAAAAAATTGGTACTAAGAGTAATGTCATTTGCTGTGACTATACCTGACAATGTGGTTAAGAAGGCTTTGGAACCTGTTTGTGGGAAGAATTTGGAAAGGTTTGGAGATATGTGCTAGAAAGGCCCTAGAATGCTGTAAGCAGAGCAAGATGGGTGATTGTGGTCAGAACTCAGAAGACCAGAACATTGATAAGAATGTGGACAATAAAGGCCTGGCTCAGGAGGTTTCAAATGGAAACAAAGACTCTATTGGAAACTGGCCCAGAGGCCATATGCAGGATGGTGTATGCCTGCATTTTGTCCATATCCCAAGAATTTGTATGAGGCTGGATTTAAATGTGATACACTGATAAATCTAGCAAAGGAAATTTCAAGGCATTCCAACACTTGCTGTATCATGCATACTCTTGGATGTTCTTAGCCAAATTTCCAGTGAGAATCAGAGGAAAAAAGCAGAATAAAAATTTCAAAAAAGCCTAAATTTTGGTGAAAAGAACCAAATATAAAATTGAGCCCAAAAGTGTGGCTACTAAAGAAATTAGTACCATTAAAAGAACTAAAATATTTGAACAGATATAAGACTAAAGATGCTTTAAGGAACCTAATAAATCAGCAAGATTCAACTCCTCACAGGCTCAACGTTGCAAAATGTAAATCTTTCATTTGAGAAGAGAGTTCTGGGCCCCCTGCAAGAGAAGGACTATCTGGGAAATTGTTTCCCCAGGATTCATTTCACTATGCTCAGCCATCCAGGCACAGAGGCTTCTGCAGCCATGGTCCTAGGGGGCTTGCCTACTGTTTCTGCTGATAAAATACCTTAGTGTTATCCACATAGTTGTTCGTTTAGAAATGGAGAATGAGAGAGTTGTAGGATCAGATCTTCTATCTATATTTCAAAAAATATGTATCTCTGGGAGGCCAAGTAAAGTTACCTGAAAGGCCAACGAGTAAAGCTGTGGAAAGGCCAATGATGCAATGGAAACCCCAGGAAGTTGGAGATTCCAAGAAAATAGAAAGCGTATCAAGAAAAACTGAAAGAAAATCATGGAAGCATCTTTGGAGAGAAACCAAGTGGGATGCAACCAGAAAGGGCATACAGAAGGAGTCCCCATGCATTTTGGAACTCACATCTTACCACTATGTACCTAGGAATGCTGGACATGGAGATGGAGGATTTAATGTTTGCCCTGCTGGATTTCAATATTGCTCTAGTCACATTCATTTCTATTCCCCTCGTCCTCTTTTGTGGAATAGAAAGGTTTACCCTGTACCATTACATTTGGGGATTAATTAATTTGTTTTTTGAATTATAAAGGACTTTGAATATCAAATATTTGTTCTCAGCAATAGAAAAGCTGACTGACACAACAGCAATGAATTAAGATTTCAGATGGAAATAACATTGCTAGTCAGCTGCCTTTGAATGGGGAAATTATTCTGGATTGTCTATATGAACCAAAAGAAATCATGAGTGTCCTTATTAAGTGAAATCAGGAGAAAGAGGAGAGGGAGGGAGGGAGAGAGAGAGAAAGAGAGAGGGAGAGAGAGGGAGAGAGAGAGAGAGATTAAGATAAGACAATAGAAGCAGAAACCAGAGTTACTTTGTTTGAGAATCAATTTATCAGTACTGGCTTTGACAATTTAAGATTTGTGAATGTTGGAAGGGGGCCTCCAGCCAAGAACTGTGGGCAACTTCTAGAAAGTTGAAAAGCAGAGAAACAAATTTTCTCTTAGAGCCTACGGGCAAGAAAACAGCCCTGCTGACATTTTGATTTTAGCCTGGTGAGATGAATTTCAGATGTCTGACCTCAAAACTATGTATTTGTGTTAAAACTATCAAATTTGTGGCAATTTGTTACAGCAACAGTAGGAAGCTGAGACGAGGAGGGAATCACTTTGAGACTAAACAACTACATTTCCTCTCTCTTTACTTCCTAATTCCCCATCACTGTCTCCTCAGCTCTTCCCCCAGTTTTTTCCTCACACTTCCCTCCAATGCCTTCTTTGGAGCTGATCCTTCAAATATTCCTCTCAAAGCCTCCTTCTCCTATCTGCTCTCTTCTGCTTTTTCTACCCTTCCATTGGACTATTCTCTTGTTATTCTTTTCCTCTTTTTCTTTATCCCATTTTTTTAACCTTCCTCTCTTGCTTTGTTTCCCACATCATATGTTTTCCTTGGAAGGATGTGAAAGTCGAAAGTAGGCAGGAGGCAGTGTAAGAATCTGTGAGTTTGCCTAATACACACTTTTCTTTTCAGGAAGAAATTTTACTGAGGTCCAACACATGCCTTGAGAAGTCAATGAACTTAAACAACATTTCAAGAAAGATCTACAGAACAATTGGAACAATGCACAGCTCTTAGCCTCATGAAAGCTTGAGTTTGGCTGCAATTTGTTCCTGTCTACCAATTCTTGATCTTACTGGAAATGCTCCTCCATGAAGAAGTTTCTCGGAACAGAGCTCTTAAAATGCAAAGATGTCTATCCAAAGGTGTAAGTCTGTTCGTAATAACTGAATACCCAGGATTGAAATTCTGCAAGACCCTTTTAGTTAAAAAAGTACTGGAAAAGAAAATTCTACAAGAAACTAAATGGGAGATAAACCAAACTGTGCTAAAATAGATGCTGACAATTGGAAAATTGCAGCCAAGTTTAAACTTTAATTGTGAAATATCATGCAAATTTTAAACAACATTTGGATTTGGGCCAAGAGGTCAGTCTAAGTAGAAGAGGAATAAAATGTGCTTTGTCCATTATTTTTTTCCCTCCCTTTGTTGCTGATTTCCAGCAGTTTGAAGAACTACATCTTTGAACAAGATTTTTTACATGGCTCATTTTCCAATTATTTGTAAAGATCAGTAGAGGAAAATAACCGAGATAAGCCAATTCATAACATGGTTACATAAACATAATTGCAAAGACAACCCATTAGGCTATGTCAGAGGAAATCATTAGGAGATGGTCAGACCCTAGCAAGCCCATATTCAATGCAGACACTTAAGAAAGGATGGGAGATTCATGACAGGTAATCAGGGGTTGAGGGACAATTGGAATCAGTTTTGAAGAAAGGTCTTCCTAACTCTGTGATGTTTGAATCATATTATGTTAAAGATGGTATTAGTGATTGACATGGGTGAGGTTTTAGGGGAACCACTGGGAGTATGGAACAAACAGTAGCTAAAGTTGAACCCCACAAGGAGAATTTCTGGTCTTTAGCTTTAGCCTTGAAGATTATTGTGAAAATAATGAGTGTAAAGCATCCATTACACTTAGGATAAAATCTCTGCTCTTTGTCATGACCCCTGTCTCCCTCTGTACCTCCATCTTCATCCTGTGTCATTCTATATCTGCTCGCCACACTTCAGTCATATTAGCCTTTTTTCTATTTCAAACCTCAGAATCTTAAGCGATGTCTTGTTTCATATAATCAGTAAAAGGATAAGCTCTTTGAGGTCAGGAACCTGCCTGTCTGTCCTCTCTGTTTATCCCTTGTACACGGCACAACTGCATGACATATTTTTGAGTGAATGAACAAAGACCCACAATATGGCACTTACGATGGCCAAGAGCTAAAATACAAGGCCTACCCAAAGTCTTAAATGTAAAATTTTACTGCAAATTCAGAGAGAAATATGTTATGAATTCTTTAAAATTTAGCAATAAAGTCTATCAATAAAGCTTTTTTGGCCTCAGGATTATGTAAACATCTCATTGAAATTTCCTTTCCATTTTCCAAATGCATCTCTGTAAATTCCCATAGACATTTAAGAGTTTCTATGCTCTCTTCCCTGCTTGCTTTTTGTACCTTGCTGAAGTTGTGGAGTGGCTAATTCACCACTGCATCGGTCTTATACAACTGAGTCTGTGTTTACTTGGGAAGTAGGCAAGTCTTACCCCCCAAGCATCAAGAAAACAGACCTTGTCTTCACCTTAAGGAGCAGGCTACTTGGAAAGGTGCAAGCATTAAGAAACACATGCCCCCAAAGAACCCTGACAAGAAGATCTTGACTTTCAAGCACAGTTCTGGACTTTCTAAAGTAAAAAAGAATCTAGAATTATGGATTCTCAAGAGCTCTTTGCAATTTACCTTGGGTTCTTTCTGAGGCCACCATCTCACATAACATACTAGTTTTAGGTTATGGATCAGAATGAAAGCAGAGTGTCCCCAGGACTAGGGTTGTGTCTCCTCACAGCTCTCATGTCCAGAGGCAAATCCACTTGACACTTAATGTCCATTCATCAAGGAAGAAAGAAGGAGAGAGAACAACAAAGGAAAGGGAAGAAAATGCTGGGGGAAGGAAGGAATTAAGATGGGACAATGAAAAAGCAGACAGAGAAAGCAAGGACAAGGAGAGTGAGAGAAGAGAGACTTCATACAAAGCAAGAGAATACAAAATTTAAAACAAGGGTGCAAATGTATTTAAGAAAAGATGCACATGAATGCAAATAGTAGCAGATGTCTCCAAATTCCTGGTTCTCGGCTCTGTGGCTGTGTGGTGGCCAAGATGCCTTTCTGTCTTATCACATTAAAGAAAAACTTGAAAATTCACTCAAAATTCAAAGTCACCTTCAGGCTCACACATTGGTGGCAAGGGATTGGATGACAGTATGAGTGATGACCTAGATAATTATTCAATTTATGTCTCAGTCCTTTTCAAGGAATCCTAAGACCATTAGGGCTGAGCAGGAGCTTCTTGGGGAAATTTGGACCAGGTATTTTACTCCTGAAAGAGCTAAGTACAGAGCTTCTGTAGGAGAGGGCATCCTTGAAGTGGGAGAGACAGTCAGCTGCAGACCCCAGGTGGACACTTATTCTATACTTACCATGGATCTAACTTCTCAATATAGTATCATGAGAAGAGGCTTTCAAGAAACCAATACATTTTGAGAGAATCATGATATGCACCAGGGCTCTGACTTGTAATCCAAGATACCATGTCTAGAAGAGAAACATGTTTAAAAGGGACTACCTGTAAGGTCCACCCTCCTCCTGGTCGTCTTAGGCTCCCAGCCAACAATTTCAGCTGCTGCCCACCATGAGCAGGTTTCTATGAGCTGACCACTACCCAAGAAGTGGTCATTATTTTTCACTGTCCGTAGGGGCCATGAACAACCTTAATTTTAAGAGTGAAGGAGGACACTAGTAATGATTCAGTTAAGATGATGGGATTTGGTCACTCTTCTCATGATGTGGGAAGCCACACTGATCATAGGAGATAGGATCAAGGATTGCTACCAGATCTGAGTCAGGCCAATCTAAGTCATTTTCTCAGGATTTTAGAGCTGGTAGTGAATAGAGCTGTCTTTATTTTCTGTAATGGATTAAACTACTAAATGGCAGCCTGTTAGTGACTATGTTTTCTACATGTCCTAGGGCAAACATGAACAACATCTGACCTGCACACATGGTCCCCAGGTCCCTACATCCACCTCCATAGTGTCTTGAACACTTCTGGAATAAAATTGCCCTTTGAAGACGAGCAGGAGGTGGTAAAAGATTTTAGATAAAGACTGAGAAAGTAACTCAAAGACACAAACTTTATACTCACCAGCACAATTAATTGGTGCTTATATATCAGTGCCCTCCAGTTTAACTTCTCCTAGGTCCATCCATTCTGAACAAGGATGCATGGAGAGCATAGTCCCATTCCTGGGATAGTGCGGTGTACAGAAACAGAACAGACTATCTCTCTATACTTGTGCAGTTTACATTCTAGCTGGAAAAACATGAAATGAAGAAATAGGTGAATAAAATAATTACATATAGCAAAAAGCAATAAGAAGATAAATCATAGTAACAGAACAGAAAGTAACCACAGAGAGCACATTCTGTGGCTAATGTGGTCAGAGAATCCCTTTTTGAGGAAATGGTATTTAAACTGACATCTTATTGATGAGTAGTGTTTTAATTAGCTCCACTGTGTGTTCAGCCATGGTAAGAGTTTCACCTATGTCAAAGACTGAACAGGACATTTTTCTCTATAACTGATTCTCATCCTGTAACTCTCAGTAATGTCACTACCTAATTTACATGTCAACAGAAATGTTCGATTTCTCCCTTTTATGATTTACATCTAAAATATCCTCTAAAGTATCATATTTTCATTTGGGGGGAGCTTTTTGAAGGCAACTGGATCATGGGGGCTCTCTACTTATCAGTGGACTAATCCATTCATGATAATCATGGCTGAATGTGCTGGTAGGAGGTGTGGGCTGGTCAGAAGAGGTGGGTCACTGAAGACATGGCCTGAAAGGGTGTATTCTTGTCCTCATTTCTCCTTCTCTCTCTCTCTCTCTCTCTCTCTCTCTCTCTCTTTTCCTTCTCCTCCTCTTTCCCTCTCTCCCCCTCTTTCTCTGCTTCCTGGCTGCTATAGTTTGAGCAGCTTTCTTCCAGTATGATATTTCTGTCTTGGACTCAACTTACCATGGGCCAAAATAAATGCCTACTCCATTAATTGCAGCTGTCAGGTATTTGCCCAGTGACAGGAAAGTGACAAATATGCTCTCTTACCTTTATCTACAATTTTTCGAACTGAGGATTGAATCCCTGGCCTTCACACTAACATTTTTTTTTCTATTGTTATACAGGGTATCATTAAGTTGAGATTCTCCTGTCTCACTCTCCTAAGGTTCTGAGATTTCAGGCATGTGCTACCACACCTGGCTTTCTCTACAGTCTTTAATTATCTGTTGAGTACTACTGAGTATACCTATAAATTATTCAAATGATCCTCAACATCAATTGCCAGGACAACAACAACTGCTTCTCTGTGTGTTCCAGTACCGTGTGAGTACTCCAAGGACAAGAAATATATCTATGCATTCACTGTTGCACCTCCAAAGTCTTCCATAGTGCCTAACACAGGGTAGGCATTTCATTTTGGAAATCACCTTAATTGTTTTTCTTATTTTCTATAGGACAAAAGCTAATCAATGAGTGAATTCCTTTTTTCTCTACATGCAGACCTCTAACGTCTTTCCAGTCACTCTGACCTGAGTTCTGTCTTTCTCTATTCTTTCACAATCCAATGTCTTCTAACACCTGCTGTGTTGAATGCCTAGTTCATCTACTGGGAAAAAATTCTCATCATGAGGATGCAGCTTAAATATCATCTCCTTTATAGAGACCTCCTGGAATTCATAACATTCTTCACATCACCAAATATTTTAGCATCTATAGTCGTGCATTGTCATTATATTCTTGCAGTGCTAACTCATTGTGAATTGCTTTAGGCAAGATGTTTGATTCCTGACAGTGTGAGAGGCCCAATTTTTATGGCAGAGCTAGACACAAACTAGACATTCAAGATTTTACAACAGAAGAGAAAACATATAACTTCTACAGCTTTATTTCTAAAAGTAAAGGTTATAGACATTGATCAACTAGCTCTGTAACTTTGATTCACCATCAACTAGAGAGGCATCGATTATGAAGGACTATTAGAAATGAAAACGTTCAGTCACACTGCACATCCAAAGGTGCCCTGAAGTCTTCATCAGTACCATGCTGATATGTATTGTTCTTTTTCCACGATCATTTGAGATCAACAAAATATGATTCAGAGAAAGTCACAATTAGCTGGAATTAATAAACACTCATGTACACACAGAAAGCTGGTCATAATTCATTCTAGATTGTTTTAAAATGTCAAAGACCAAATAATTCATATACTACATAAACCATTTCAAAGTAGTTAGAAGTATTGGAGCTAATTTTCTCATGTCATATTAAGAAATAAATGCAACTTTGATGATTAAATATGATGTTAAGGCAAAAAATTGCACCATGGGCCCAGAGATTTAGCTTAGCAGTGCCATGCCTACCTTGGAAGCACAAGGTCCTGAGTTTGATCCCCTGGTACCAAAAAAAAAAAAAATGGGGGGG
>NW_004624841.1:1644097-1671689 GCF_000247695.1 Heterocephalus glaber | reverse complement strand
AAGGTCCAAAGGGGTAGGGGTAGTGGGAGGGGCAGGGGAAAGGAAAGAAGGGAAAGGAAAAATGATGAGAAGCGGAAAAAATGGAAATAAAGTCTTTGTAAATAGGGAAGGGGAGGGGGTGAAGGGAGGGCTAGGAATGGGGAGAAAAATAAGAACCAAGATGTATTATGTAAAGGTACAATTCCCAATGAGAAAAGTAATTGTGTTGTATACCTAAAATGTACCAATAAAAGAATTTCACACACAAAAAAAGCAAGGTCATCAAGTTGAAGTTTGGTTCTGAATATTGTAGTGTACAGTGTATCCAATTCCTCATTTAGCAAACAATTCATTTAATGACCTGATTGCAGAAACAGAAGTTGGACATTTAATGAGGAATGTCTGTATATGAATAACAGTAGTTCAATATAAATCAATAGAATAAAGAATAGAACTATAACTTATTGTATAATTAATGTAATTTCTAATGAGCCTATATCCATGTAGTATTTGTTTAAATATAAGCTGCTATAAAACATGGATAAGAAGACATCAGTTTATTATTCTGAAAAATTATCTGCCTTATACCATTTTATTTTCATTGAAACAACACCTGCAAGGGATTCTTTTGCACCCTTTACTGTTCTCTGCCTCCTCTTTCTCCTCCTTCTTTTGAAAATAAATAACTAATATTTAGTATTTTACTCCAGGTATTCAAGACCCAAATATTCGTAAAGTTAAAATAGATGTACAAAAAAGCAGAGTAAAACATACACTCCACATTCCACCAACTATTTTATCTCAAAAATAAAACTAAATAATAAGAATTACTCTATTAACCAGCACTTTATAACAAACTTTAACATAAAAACTAGCTACTCTACATTTATATTTAAGCATTAAAATTAAAGTGAATATCATTGAAATTTAAAAGCAATTGTAGATAAAAGCCTTATTTAGAAATAAGTAAGAAATAATTTTAGGCATTTTTCTGAAAATAATTTGAAACATTTAAAAAGAATTTTAAAAATCATCAAACTGTAAGAAATACAGTGGGAGAATATGCATCATATGCATTTCAGTAGATTAACTGAATATTGATGCGATTTGCATAATATTGTCATAATATATAGATGCAAATCATACAAAAAATATAATTTTTAACTATTAAGGTACTTTAAGTTTTTTCTACTAAAATGCACAATATAAAGAAATTGAGTATAGAGATCAAAACATCATTTAAGAATTATGTGCAAGAAATATATAATGGGAAGGAATAACTTAAAATTATGAAAAGTGTACTATAAATTCATATGCTAGTACCAAATTCAAATTAGAAATATCATAAAAAGAGAAAAGTGGGAATAAAGAGCTGATTGTTCAGGAAAGAAAATGAAGTAAGTACTGTTATCCTTAGCTGTGATCTAAATGTTCTTCCAAGATTCACGCTGACATTGAATTGACCTTGTAATATTAAGAAGTGGGATCTTCAGGTATAAATGGATTAAAACCATTATCACAAGAGTAGGCTAATCAGAGGGAAATTAGGTTTTTACAAGGTTAAAACCTTGTGCTTGCTTTGGCAGCACATATATTACAAAGTCAGATCCTCTTCTTTCTCTCTTGCTGACCCTAGGGCCTGCCTTACCCTTCTACCTTGCTATAATGGAGCTCATCTGGCCTTCACCAGATGCTGCATATATGCTCTTGGACTTTCTATCCTACAGGACCATGGACTAAATAACCTTCTGTTGTTTATAATTTACACAGTCCATGGTGTTTTGCTACAGCAGCAGAAAATAGACTAAGACATCATCTCAGCAATGAAGACTAAATTTTGTGGTGCATGAAGAAGAATTAATTTATATAATAATGAAAAAGAAATGTATGAAAATATGCAGGAAAGGAAAAATGAAATTGAAAAAAGAAAATGATGAGAGAAAAACTGATGAATACAGAAGGTGGGCAAAGACAGAGGGAAAAAAGAAACAAGAAAGAAAGTAGGTGATAGACAAAAAGGAACTGATAAATATCACTCTTTAAAATCAGTGATAAAGAAGAAAATAATAAAATCAGTGATAATGAGAAAATTATAGAAGTAGCCAGATGAAGCAGGGGAGGCTAAGTATAGAAACAAAGCTAGGGATACAACAGGTTTCCTATCATCTTTAAAGATCTTTAAAACACTAAGCACTGTCAGTTGAATAAGAATTCTACACCTTTCAAAAAAAATCCTCCAAACAGAGGCAAAACAGTTTCTCTCAAATCATAAGAAAGGTGAAAAAATTCATCACCAGCAGATGTCTACTGCTATATATATGTATATCCTTCGGACAAAAGTCCAGTGATACTAGATTAAAATAAAGATTTATGCAAGGGACATGCGAAAACCAGTAATAACAATTAAGCAGGTAAACATAAGAGAAATTGTTATTTAACTATTTGAAAGGAGAATTGACTCTTACAATAATAAGATAGTATAAAGTTGTAACATATGTAGAAGTAAATTTAATGACAAAAAGAAGAAAAGATCAGGGTACTGAAATGGAAGTCAGATTGAATAGACCTTATCTAAAATTCTTTGGACCAGAAGTGTTTCAGATTTTAGGTTTCAAAATACTAGTTATATTAATAATGATGTATCCTGCGCATGGGTCCAAAACCTAAACATAAAATTTATTTGTGTTTCATAAACACCTTATACACATGGTCTCAAGGTAATTTTGTACAGTATTTTTATTACATCTGTGTTTTGACTGAGACTAATTTTATGAGGACAGGTGTGGGATTTTCCACTTATGGTATGATACTAGAATTCAAAGTTTCCTGATTTTGGACCATTTCAGATTCTGAATTTTTGAATCAGAGATGCTCAACTTGTATTTTGTTATTAAGTTCTTATATAAGAAATTGCATGACAGTAATAAAGGTGACACCAGTTGTACACACTATAGCAATGAATAAACTAACAAAACAAAAAAATTATAGCTAGTAAGCCAAGAAAGAAAGAAATAGACTCATAAATAATTTTTCATTTGTCCAAAAGAGTGAAGAGAAGGAAGAAATAGAGTAGAAAAAAACAGATAAGACAAATATAAAACAAATAAGATAGTAAATTTAAGCAAAAACATATCAGTAAACACATTCAGTGTAAATGGTTCAAACAACTGTTCTCTCCACAAACAAAAATCAGTAATTGTTAGATTGGATGAAAAAGCATGATCTACATTGTGTCTACAAGAATTTAACTTTAAAAGTAATGAAAGAAATAAGGAAAAAAAAATGTGGAAAAATCACACCATGCTAAACCTAAGAAGAGATCAAAGTGTTAAGTTAATAAATCACCCAGAAGGTTAAATGTCACATGGTTCCTCTTATATGAGAAAAGTATAAATAATTTAAAGAGCAAAATAAAAGATTATTGAAAACAGGAGATAGACTTTGTGGACATTGATGGAGAGAGAGAAGGGAAAGGAAGAGAAGGGGAAGTAAAAAACTATGAAGTTGCCATGTGTATGTGCACAATTCTACAAGACAAATGCATTTATGATGTATCACAAATATAGACTAATAAGCAATAATTTAAAATTTTAAAGAATAAAAAAGGTGACAAAAGCCACATAAATATTAACATAGATTCCAAAGCCAAGAATAATACCTGGGATAAATTAATTTATTTTATCACAGGAAAATAATCAATTTATAAAGAAAAAGTGGCAATTCTAAATATTTGTTTGTCTGAAAAAGAGCTTCAAAATATATGGGGCAAAATCTAAAGGGTAAATAAGGAGTAAAATGGATGATAGATATTAGGTAGTAGGAAGAACTTGTTCAAATGGGAAGGGGAACAAAGGAGGGAAGAGGGGAAGGGGAAGGAAAGGAAAAGGGATATATTTTTTTAGGAAGAATGGAGGAAAAAATAAAAACAAAACTTCAGTAAATGGCAAGGGGAAGAAGGGTTGACGGGAGGGGAGGGGAATGTGAAAAAAGATTTGAGACATATTATTTATTAGTACAAATTCCCTATGGTGAATGTAATCATTATATATGGTAAACACATACTAATAAAAAAATTAACTGTAAAGACAAGACAAATTTACATTTTAGTCAGAGACATTGCTATTTTTTCAATAATCGATAGATCAACTAGAAAACCTGTAAGGATATAGAAGACCTGAGTAACCCCACCAATCATTTAACCTAACTGAAATTTATGTGACTCTTCACTTGCAACAGTAAAATTTACCTTTATTTCAAGAATGCATGGAACATTTAGCAAGATAGACCATATCTTGGACCATAAATTCAAAATGACTATAAAATGGAGTACTACTCAGCCATAAAGAATGAGAGACTAGAAACATTCATAGCCAAATAGATGCACATTGAGGCCACACTCATAAGTGAAATAAGTAGGACACACATGTGTAAATATCAAATGGTTTCTCTGGTGTGAGAAACTGAAAGTGTAAATAAGGATCACAATGTATAATAGATAATGTGAAATAGGAAGAAAAGGTCCAAAGGGGAAGGGGAAGGGGAAGTGGGAGGCATAGGGAAAAGGAATAAATATGAGAAAAGGAACAAATGGAAACAAAGTTTTTGTAAATAGGGAGGGGTGGGGAGGTTAATGGGAGGGCACGGAAATGGGAAAAAAATAAGAAGCAAGATATATCATGTAAAGGTAAAAATTCCCAATGATGAATGTCATCACATTGTATACCTAAAATGTACCAATAAATTTAATGAATAAAAAAACTATTTAAAAATCCTCGAGTATTTGAAACTTAAGTAACATACTTCTAAGTAGTGAGTGGGTCAAGGTGGAAACCACATGGGGAAACCATTTTAAACTTAGTATAAAAATGGAAATACTAGAATTTGTGACAAAGCAATGCTTAAAGGGAAATGTATAGCATGAAACTGACATTAGAAAAGAAAAAAGATCCCAAATCAGTGACCTCAACATCCATTTGAGGAAACTAGAAAAAGAAGAGGAAATAAAACCCAAAATAAGCAGGATAAAATATGGCAGTTTCTTAAAACATTCTATATACACCTATAATATGAGTTGACACTTTCCATTGTAAGTGTTTATGCAATAGAAAGGAAAGTATATTTTTTCCAAGCAAACATTCATAGAAACTTTACTTTTAAAAGCCAGGGAACAGAAAAATCTAAATGTTTCATTAGCAGGTTAATAGGTAAACAAGTTGTCATATATGCATGTGCTACAATACTACTGAGCAGTGAAAAGGAACTAATCATAAAAGAATAAAATGAATGAATTTCAAAATATTTATGCTGAAGGAAAGGAGTCAGAATCCCCCAAATTCACATATATTATACTGTACCATTTATGTATAATACAATAGGTTTTTAATAAAGAAGCTACTAAATACTTAAAGAAAGTAGACTAATAATAAAAATAAAGGATTACAAAAAGCCTAAGGAGGACAGTGGATCTAGGAAGGTGCAAGGGAAAGATATCAAAAAGACAGAGAGACTTGTTAAAGTGATTGATCCGCTCACTATTTGATTGCAGCAGTAGTTTCTCAAGTGCACATGTAAGTCAAAGCTTAACAAATTGTGCACTTTAAATAGGTGCAGTTATCATGTCATGTAAACATTAGAAAAGCTGTTATAAATATCACAAAATAAGAAAAAATTAAATGTTTTCATAATTACTGTAAACGACATTTTTAGGAAAGCACAAAAAAGACTAATGAAAAAGAGTTAAGGTAGGAAAATACTGTCTCAGAGTCTAAGAAAGTATTTGCAGAACAAATGTCCAACAAAAAAGCTTGTATCCAAAAATGCATAAAGAATCCCTTAAAAATTATTAAGAGAGAGGTTGACAAATAAAAAATAGGGACAAAAGTAATTTCACTAACTGTTGGCACACCCTTGCTTGAGCCAAACAACTTAGAAATCAGAAGTATGCATTGCTGATTATTTATTAGGAAAATTATGGAAATAAAATTACCTGAAAGTACTGGAGAGTAGAACAAAGCATGCCACCTTTGCAGGAAACAGAGCAGGGCCAGAGGAAAACTGGAATAGTTCAATGAGAAAAAAGGTAAAAGTTTTGTGGAACAGCTAAAATTATAGTAGAGAAAAAAAAAGTTTATCTTCCCTGAAAACCCTGGGAGAGACCCCGAAGCAAAAAAGCCACTAAAACTCGATCCCCCAAAATCATAGAACAAAGTCAGACCAGAAAACAGTGGCAAAGAGAAAATTCCAGAAGGGGAAATTTAAATCCTGCCCAAATCTATGGTGATTCCCTCATCCACTCATGTCTAAGGCAGATTCAAGGCCATACCATTATATTTTTTAAACTGAACTTATGTTGGAGCTGCCAAAAGAAGAGACAGGATTGTCAGTTAAGAGTCCAACCAAGCCAACATTCCAGAGGAAAATATGGAACTCAGGTCTCCAAATTAGGGCCTTCACAGTGTACAGGATACAATGAAACAATTACAACGTAGGAAGGAAGAACTGTCCATTGAAGCCTAGACTCAAGAAAAGAATAATCAATTGAAACTAGTACCAAGGTGATGTTGTATTGAAATTTGCAAACAAACATGTTTAGGTAAATAAAAATATGTTCATACAAATAAAAATTTGGGAAATCTCAGGTTAATAGAAACTATAAAAATAGACAAATGATAATTCTAAAGCTGAAAAATGTAACGATTAAAACAACTCTGAGATTAATCGGAATAGAAAGGATGAAGGAATAGGTTTGTGAACTTGAAGAGCAATGAGAATTAACAATCATATTTCAGCGGGAAGGGAAAAAATAACAGGAGAGACAGAAATGGAGAAACTGGAGCTGAATAAATTTGAAGATAAAATGTCTTAAATATTTCCAATTTTGGTAACATATAATACTGAGCCTGATTTCATTTTGTGATGTTTGATTGCTTAAATGGTTTCAATCCCCATACTCTCCTTTCTTTCTGCCCCACATCTAGGCAAGCAAATAAGACAGGCCAGCTGTGCACTCCTTTTGTACCAGAGAGAAGCTACAGCCATGCACGCAGGAACACACATTCTTGTCCTAGTCCCTAACAGCATAAAACCCCAGACTAGTCCCCTTTCCCTGCTCTCATGATATTTTGAATGAATTTGGGAAAACTACCTTACTCCCCACAAAATGTTTCATTAAGTGCATGACAAATATTTGTATACATACAGTATATAGCCACTATTGGGTTGGATGATTGTAGAAATGTTCTTTTTTCAAGAAGCCATTCCACTTCTGTGGGTCAACTAAAACATACATAATTAATTCACAGATTTAAGAAGCTTATTTAGCACCAAGTAGATTACACACAGAGAGACATACACACACACAATCTTCACTAGTTAAAATCAAACTTCACATGCTAAAACCAAAAATAAAGAGAAAACCTTAACAGCCAGGACTAAAAAACTCACACTATATAAAGAGGAATATTGACTTGAATCACCACTATGATCGTATCAAAAACTGTAGAGTTCAGATGTGTGAAAAGACATCTTGAAATTAACGAGAGAAAAATAACTTCAATCTAGAATTCTGTACCTTTAGAAGTCTGAAATAAATACATATTTAGATCAAAGAAAATTAAGAAAATCTATTAGCTCTAGACCCAAATAATAGATGTGTCACAACTTGGAGGGATGTCTTCAAATTTTAATGTTGGGAATATAAAGATGATGCTAGACATCATACAAAACACAGGACAATCCCATAAATTAAAAAAAATATTCAGTCCAAAATGTCCAGAATTCAAAGGTTTTGCATCAGTAAATTAAAATAATTGTGGCATTGTAGTACTGACATAAGAATTGACAAATAAATCAATGAAAAAGAACAAAGCATCCAGAAATGCACTCACGGTCACTTGCTTATAAATAAGGGCACCAAAAATACTTGTTGGAAACTGAAACTATTTCAAACAAACAGTGCTATAATGCACATAGTATATCCAACCCATGCCTTGAGGAAAAAAATGAATCTAAAGTCTCACCTGTCACCACACACATAATTAAGTCAGAGCATGGGCCTTAATACATAAGTTAAAACTTAAGAGATTTTATTAGAAAATCTAGGGGAACATATTTGAGATTAGCAATATTGGTAGGGTCACAGAAAGAAATAATCCTAAAAAAAATACTGATAAATTACTTACTTATTACTTTTTAAAGTATGTTTATCAAAAGACCTTGTATAGATAGGGCCAGGGATTTAGCTCAGTGGTTCTGCCACGTGCCTTGCAGGCACAAATTCCCAAATTCAATCCCCGGTACAAAAAAAAAAACCCTGTATAAGAAAGCCCAGTCTGAGAGAAAATTAAGCAGCATATTTCTAAAAAAAATCCATTAATCAAACTAAGAAAAATAACCAAAAAGTAAATATTAGAAAATAGTTTTAACTGAGAGAAAATAAAAATACAAAAAATTAGTGAAATTAGTGAAAATTAGTGAAATGTGTTAAACAGTGCTTGCAGGACATTTATGCCATTAGGAGCCAAGAAAACAAGAAAGAATGCAAATCATTGACCTAAGTTTTTACTTTATGAAATCAGAGAAAGAGAATAAAGGTAAACACAAAGCAAGCAGAGAGAAGAAAACAATGATTATACTAGAAATCAATCTAACAATATATAGAAAAACAATAGAAAAATACCAATAAGGCCAAAGCCCTTTCTCTGGAAATATAAGCATAATGGATTACCTTTACCTAAAAATTCCTAAACTGAAAAGACAGAAGACACAAATTTCAGAAGACTTAAAGAGTAAATGTCACTGCCAATCTCATGGGAAACAAAACCTTTTTAAGGAAATACTATATTTATATCATTGAATTAAACTGCTTAAATAAAACTTTCTTAGGCAAAGTTATAAAAGATGACTCAAGGAAAATAGAAAATCTGGATAGGGATATAACAAGTAAATAAATTGTATTAGTAATTTAAAATATTGTCACAAAAACAAGTCTAGATAAAGATGACTTTCACTTGTGGGATCTATCAAATACTTTCAGAATGCCATTTTTAAAATAATACCAACCTTTCACAAACTTCCAGAAAATAAAAAAAGAACTGGGGATAGTTCCTGTTTAATTCTATCAGGCCAATATTACTCAGATACCAAAGCCAAAGGCACAAGAATAAAAGAAAGTGACAGGTAGATGCAAAAATCCTCAACTACACATTAGAAATGAAATCAAACAACACATAAAAACAATAATATACTATAACCAAGTGGGAGTTATGTTAGAAATTCAAGATTTGTTTAATATGCAAGATAAAGTAATGTGCCACATTAATAAAATAAAGACCAACAATGATCACAGTAAATGAAGAAAAAGCATTTGACAAAATCCATCAACTATTTATGATAAAAATCTCTCCACAAACTAAGAATAGATGGTAATATCTTCAACATGACAAATGACATAAAAGTCTATAGCTAGCATCATACTCAATCTTAAAAAACTGAATATTGTCTCCCTAAAAGCCATAATAAGGCAGGATGCTGGATCTTGCCGCTTCCATTTTACATTATACTGGAAACTACATCTGCTCAATCACACTGAAATAAACTACATTCAAACTGAAAAAGAGAAGTAAGAGTCTTTCTTTATATGCCTGATCTCATACATAGAAAGTTCTAATACACACACACACACACACACACACACACACACACTGCTACTACTACTACTACTACTAGAACTCATAATAGAGACCAGCAAGATCTCAGGGTCAAAAATCTATACACAAAAGTCAAGAGTATCTATGTATGTGAGCAATAAATTATCTAGTTATGAAATTAAGAAAATAGTACCACTTTTTACAGCAACATTAAAAAAAATAGAACTTATGGAAAAATTTAATAATGTCCTCCATACAGAAAAGTTCATTGTTGAGAGAATGCAAAGAAAATATCAATAAACTGAGTCATTCCACATTTATAGATCAGAGGACTCAATATTTTCCATATGATGGCTCAGCCAAATTGATGTATGGATCAGTTACAAACTTTATTCATATTTAGTAACTTCCCCCCTTCTTTTAAGTTTTATTTTGACTTACAAAGGACCAAAAAAAGCCATAACAGTTTAGAAAGGCGAAATGTTTCTACTCATAAAACAGGTTCTCCCAAAAGGTGTTCTAAATTGATCTTGAATTTGTACCCATTTGCTTATGTTACAAAGAAATACAAAAAAAATTATGTTAAGATCAGTTATTTATTTCAATAGGCTTTTATCAAGACTCTACTATCTGCCACTTATTCTTCCAGGTATTGGAGTTCAGCAATGAATCAAACAGGCAAGACCCTTACAGCAAGGAGATGGTCAATGCATGAATAAACGACTATGTGATAGAGAGAAACAGGCAATGGAGAAAGTAAAACATAGCAAAAGAGATAGGATATAGTTGAAATAGGATCTTTGGGAAAAGTCTCCCTTAAGTATTCAGCCATAAAGAATGAGAAACTAGAGTCACTTATAGCTAAATGGATGCATATCGAGGCCATACTTTTAAGTGAAATAAATAGGACACTTGTGTAAATACCAAATAGTGTCTCTAGTGTGAGAAACTGAAAGTGTAAATAAGGATGAAAATGATTAAAATGAATAATTGATAATTTAAATAGGAAAAGGTCCAAAGGTGGAGGCGTGGCAGGAGGGGAAGAGGAAAGGGAAGAAAGGAAAGGAAAAATTATGAGAAAGAAAAAAAAATGGAAACAAAATCTATGTAAATAGGGAAGGGTGCTGGGGATGAAGAGGGCATAGGTAATGGGAAAAAAAAATAAGAACTAAGATGCATCATGTTCAGGTACAAGCACCCAATGATAAATGTAAATATATTGTATACCTAAAATGTACCAATTAATATATAAATAAATTTAAAAAGAGATATTTGAGCAGAGAGTTGAAGAAAGTGAGAAAAGGAGCCATCCAAACCTATGTGTGTGGAAAAGAAATCTTCCAGGCAGGACCACAGCTAAAAACAAGTCCCATGTGACCATTAACTCTGAGATGTCAACTTCACAGGATTAAGAAATAACCTAGCAGATTAGTCAAGTACACCTCTTGGTGTGTCTGGTGGGTCTTGGAGGCATGGCCTTGGGTCCTATGTACATGGTCCTTTTGCCTCTTCTTCTGGCATTATATGCCTGCTCTGCTGTCTGGTCATCATAAACTAATCAGCTTTGCTCCACAGGTGTCCTTCTGGCATGATGTTGCTGCCCTGAAGCCAGCTGACAATGGACTGAATTCCCCCAAAGCATGAGCTAAATCAAACCTTTCCTCCGTTAAGTCATGAGTGTTGGCTATCATGTCCAGCAATCAGAAAGCTGACAGTCTGTTTTCAGAGGCTCAAGAGTAGGAAGGGACTACTTCTGCTCTAATCCAGGAAGCAAGGTAAGAGCCATAGGTACACAGGTCATACCAGGAAAGAACATGATATATTTCATAAAGGATAACCCAACCATTTTTTGTGAATAAATTTTAGAGAAAATAAACTGTGATGCAGAAATAATGTCTATCCAGGTAATTTAAATTCAATAATTATTAAAACTGAAACCTAGGACTTTCCCTTATGTTAGGTTTTACAAAAAGTGTGTTATGAATGCAGTAGTCTCAACTTAGTGTTTAACACCGAGAACTCAGTAGTTTCCAGAACTGCCTAGACCAGAAAAACCCAGGCCAGCAGCTATCACCTGGCCCCTCTGACTTACCAAAGAGATGATACAATAAATTCTCACAGCTTGATGATATGGACCATTAAGAATATTCAAACTTAATTTAATGCTTTATTTTTTAAATGAACCCCCTAATTCTGGTTGGCATGTTATTTACATCCAGGGAAAATATTTTTATTATTCAACATAATATTGTTTTTCCCATGTCGGGAGCAATGCTACATAATTTTAGGGAAAAATCATTTGGTTAGCCTAGTTCTCCTGCCTACAGCCCAGCTATGGAATTCTGAGCCATAATTGCATTTTGGCCTCCGGTCACAACTGAGACCTCAGTGATCCGGTGATGCTGTCTGTGATTCTCCAGGACAAGAAACATCCTGGGAGCTGAAGACATCCTGGGAGGAACAAACATCTACTCAGTTCCTCATTGTTCTTGGACTGTTATCATCTTGTTTGCGCGGATGTACTGAACTCTCTGCAAGTCATTTGTTACATTTGTTTCTCCCGATGTACTGAGTACTGAATAAAAGGTGTGGTAAACTGGGGGCTTTGTCTTTGCTGCCCAGAGCAGCACTGATCAGGCCTAAAGCTCAGCTTCTTCTCAGTCTCATTTTTCTACCTTTCCTGTAATTCGCCTTGTGCTGCCGTGGCTTGCAGGAGACTAGGACTTACTGCAGAGGTTCTAGTAACGTCCCCTTCCCCTGTTCCCTACATTCCCATGACAGTCCTATTTCTCATTGTATATCTTTACTTTCCTTTGCACTCCAGTATCTGTGAGTTTGGTTAATGTGAGCATGATCATATTTTGGTGTTTAGTTGGAAATTGATGCTGTTTATCCAGTGTCCATTTCCTCTTGCTAATGCAACTCTTTGTTTTCTTCATGCATTATCCCTTTCCTGGTGGTGGCCTCCTACTTCCTCAGGGAAGTGAATTTAATTGGTAACTCATCATAGATTGTGGGGATTATCTGGAGTGGGCAGAGGAACACAGGTTGAAGATAACCTGCCTGTCATAAGATAATAATTACTTCAGAAATGAGCTAGAGACCCAATTCATTCCAATGAGACACAAGGGGCATCTTTGGGAAGAGGAGTGGGGCAGCTATTTTGGGACCGTCTCAATCTTAAAATAGTCACTAAATATTAAGGTTCATTTTTTTAAATTCTTTTTTTGGTACATTTTAGGTATACAGTATGTTTACTTTTATCATTGGGTGCTTGTACCTGTACATGATATATCTTGGTTCTTATGTTTTCCCCATTACCTGTGCGCCCTTCACCCCCTCCACCTTTCCCTATTTACATAGATTTCATTTCCAATTTTTTACTTTTTTCATAATTTTTCCTTTCCCTTCTTTCCTTTCCCCTGCCCCTCCCACTACCCCTACACCTTTTCCTATTTCAAATTATCAATTATTTGTTTAAGGTTTATTTTTTACCTGGTTTCTGTCTTATGCAGGAAGAAGCACTTCAACAGGTTTTCTCCCAACATCATTGGCACATAGACACCAAGACAAAAGAAAGTTCAAGGAAATGGTGAAAGTACGGAGGAGTTTCCTGAGTCAGTGAATGTATCTATCTCCTGGTTTCAGCCAGTTTGTCCTAGGTTTTCTGTTTTCCGCTTCTGTGATTATATCCCAAGGAAATACTCTTGAATAAAAATATGTAAAATTTTAGAAACTCAGAAGCAAATATGAAAATAGAAAAATTCTTGCAAATAACCCAATTATCAAGCAAACGGAGAGGATGATATAAAGAAAAACCACATTGCTTTTCTAAATAAAAAATTTGAAACTATGTCCAACTTGGAATGAATCTGAAATAAAGCTAAGTGAAAATAGGAAAACACATGTTAAGAACATATTCTTCCCTAGAACATCAACCTCTCTCTCTTCATGTGCTCATAAATTATCAAGTCAAATCTTCCCATATATGTATAGGACTGTGACTTTCTCACAAACAGGAAAACACGAACCCACACACTCACACTCCAGCACACCATGACCTCCCAACAGCGGGCAGAGAGCAGCAGGCATTCTGAGCATCCTGTGTGCTAGGCACTAGGCTAAGTAAGGAAGACACAGGGAAAACACAGAGAGATGTGTATCTTCATACAGTTACAGTGTATGAATGTGGGGCACAATAGATTGACATAAAGACACATGAATGAAATGAATGAACCAAGTATTCACTAGTTGTGATAAGCCTAGTGGGAATAAGGATGATGAGGAGTGTGTAACTAGGTAAATGCTGTGGGATTCTATTATGGACTGAATTCTATTATTTCCCCAGGAAAATTCACTGAAGGACTAGCTTGTGATGAGATGGTATTAGGAGGAGGGATTTGCAGAGGAAATTGGGTTTAGATGGGTCATGAGGAGGGGGTTGCCACAATAGGATTAGTGTCCTTATGAAGAGGAAAAAGGTGGAGCTTGCTATGTCTCTTTCACGAACACCCATGCAAGGAAACAGCCAGAGGATAGAAATCTGCAGGCCAGAAAGGGAACCCTCACCGGGAAGTGAATGTACCCATACCTTGATCTTAGATATCCAGCTTCCAGAACTGTGAGGAATAAGGGTCTGTTGTTTACACCAACCACCCTGCCCATGATGCTTTGTTATTGCAGCCTATGCAGACTAAGCCAGATTGTTTTATATTATATAACAAGAAATCTGAGAAAGAGATATTTAAGCCAACACTTGAATAATGAAGTCTCTCAAAGAACTGGGAATCTCATAAAATGTTTTAAGTGGAGTTGTCAATACATGGGATGAGCTGGAGTGTGGAAGGGCATAGCCTGTTCCAAGGAGAAAAGGGGGACAGATGGCGGAAGTACATACTACCCCAGGGTATGCTGGCCACACCATAGTCTTCTAGAAGAAGCCAGGAGACAGATCACCCAAGACCTTCCCTGCCCCAGTAAAGAATTGGATTTATATTAAGTGATGGAAGCCACCAAGTGGATTTAAGCAGAGGAAGGAAATGATTAGATTTATTTTAAAGGGATCAGTCTTTCTGCTGCATAAGCAGTGAGTGAATTATAGGGGCCCAAGATTGGAAGCAAGAAGAGTGGTAAGGAAGCCACAGTAGTGTCCCAGTGAAATAGGACCGTGGCTGAGACCAGAGTAGCAACAGAGACATGTTTAATGGTAGCATCAATGGGACACACAAAGAAATTCAAGATGGAAACAGAGAGGAGAATCATCCAGGCAGTACCAGAGAAGAATGGGAAGGGCTTCCTGCTACTTCAGTGCAGGTGCGGAGCATAAAGTCTAAAGGACATTGTTAGTGAGTGACTCCATGTGACCTCCATGAGAAGCCATAGGCAAAAAATATGTACATAGTGAGCTGCATCCAGAAATCGTATGATGAGCCGCACAAACCAAGAGACAAAGCTAGTGGAGTCTGAAATTCGGGAATCAAAACCCAGGATAAACAGGTGGACCATAGATTCTTGGAGCATGAAAAAACTGCATGCACTTTTGACTCCTACTGCAATGTTCAGAGCCATAGGCTGAGACAAGTTTTATGTCCTTCCATCAAGAATTTTCACTCCATCTGTCATCTTTGGTATTGAAAGCTTACAAATCTATGCACCTATCCCAGAATTCTCTCCAAAGACCTAGATTGAAATAGATACCATTCTTCTGTACTTCTTTATCTGGGAGTCTTGCACCTGATATTCTGCCTGTACAAAAGATAATCAGCATCCTCTATTACCTGATCTGGAATACCTACACCCATGCGCTCTACTTCATTTAACAAAATCTTCATCTGCTAAGATTTTCATTTTGTTTTAGAGAATACTGAGGTCTGATGAACTTGTCATTGACAGCCTTAGATTGCTTATGTCCTTGTGACATTTGTCCCTGAACTCTGGACTTTTCTAGGAAATGGCAGTTCTTCCCCACCATTTCCTATCATGAAAATATGCATTTCTTTGTCATCTCCGATCACTTTTTAACACTTGTAGACTATCTCTACCCTCCATCATTCATATCTAAGTTCCCAGAATCTGATAAGGGACTGAGACACATTAGATATTAGATGACCAGGACCTGCTTGTTGAATGAAAGGATGGATGGATGGATGGATGGATGGATAGAAATCTATTCACTGTAGAAAAGGTCATCAGTGATAAATGAAATACCATATTTGGAATACTGCTTTTGAGAGAGGCAGAATATCATGGTGATGGAGCTTCTGAGGAAGAACTTAGAAGAAACATTTATTGTAGTATTCTGTGCAGATTTTTTATCCTGTGCGCTGTAAATCCCAGAGTATCAGACAGGGTTCAGTCAGAGAATGAGAACTTTCATGATGTGGATGTCAAACAGAAGCCAGGGGCTTTGTTACAGAACAAAATACACCTTCATCAAGAATCAGAAAATCTAAAGCAGAATCTAGGGGAAGGTGGACCAGCTTCGGCCTTGTTCATACAAGGTGAACAGTGCTCAGCAACAATATGTGATCTCCAAGATGGCTACTGTTTCCTTTCTTCCTTGAGATCTCCAAAGAATCTCTCAAGAATTTCCCTGTGGCCCATTCTAAACAGACACACAGAGGGCAGGGATTTCTGAAAACATACTTCAGCATAAACATGTCAACAAAGACACTAGTCCCAGCAATGTTGGTGGTTGAGTTAAAGAAGGGATTACTGGGTGATCTAAGGTTTGATGGTTCTTATCAGAACTGAATATCTAATACATCAAATCAAAGTTGGGTTTCCTAGGATAGTCTCATGAATGCATTATTTGTTACATCTGCAGTCCCTCTATCACTTTAATAAAGGACACTCAACACTTGGACCACAGCAGTAACAGTCTCTATGAATGCATTCAAGCTGCAAGGAAGAGGGATCAAGGTCAAACTTGACAGAGCCCTTTGTTCCCAGTGGGAGGAGCTGAAGGACTGCTGTGCCTTGCTCCAAACACTGTGGCAGACATTACCAAGTCCAACCTTACTTTACCGCTAGCATTTGCTTTACTGTACCTACATTGAGGATGACTTTATTGATTAAGCACATGAATGAATGGATTCGTACCTAATTACTTGCATAGATCACAGTGCTTGTAATACAAAAACAAACCAATTGCTCAAAATCATCACTATTCTTAGGATCCATGATTTTTCTGGACCAAATGTGTTGAAATAGAGAACGTCCTCAGCAACATTTGATAGCACTCACAATAATAAGTTTCACGGGGCTATTTATTAAAGTATTCTTCAGTTTAATCAAGTAGCATCATGCAAAAGTACAGTTTCATAAAGAGATTTGTGGGAGCCCAGAATGACAGACCTAAGCTAGATAACAATTTAATAAAGTAAATGATGTGGTTCTGTTTTCTAGATGTGATTTTCTTTTTATCCCTTGTTCTTCCCTAGGTAAGACTCAGAGAAGGCTTAATGCAGTCTTTTAAAGTTTTAGAAGTTTAATCCTTAGAGGACACAGCGCATTAAAAGAAGAAAAGAACAGAAAATGTATGGGACAGAACATGACTCCCTCTTCCTGTTCTGTATCAAAGGTCCTCAAGTTGTGGAGTGGGAAAAGGCTGAGAAGAACGTGGCATGGAGGAGTCTGTGAAGTCAAGGTTGAGGTGATCACACCTCAAAGGGACAAAGTGGCAGAAGAGGAAACAAACAATCAGTCCAAACAATTTAGGACATGCTGCTATAATTACACAGTCCCCAAATCTTAGAGGCTTCCAATGACAAAGTTATACCTAATTTTTTATGCCTACTTAGGAAGATCTTGGGAAGGACTCCGATTGTTTCCAGCATTCAGAGAGCTCAGTGGGAGGAGGTACCATGTTGAATGCTGCCAATGGGCATGTCAGAGAAATCAGCTCTCACACTGAGAATTAAGAGTTCCAGGCACAAAGATACAAATCCTATCTCCTCAAACTCATTGCTAGAGCTGGGCACAGAGCCCTACACAACCTCAGAGCCCAGAGATGATGCGCAGCACAAAACCAGAGAGGAAGTGACAATCTGTGGGCAGTACTGCCCCTTATCTCTGCCTGAGCTCCATGGAAGTCCATGGTGAGCCTACCTGGCTCAGTTCCCTTTGGGGAGGTGCTATGCTTTTCCTTTATGCAGGTGATTATCTCAATTTCCTCCCTCTTGTTGTCCATGTGAACTTCTTGGGCAAGAAGCTACGGATTTTCCTGCAGGAGTTAATCCATGGGTACTGCAACATACTGCTCAGCTGCCTTCAAAAGTATTCCAGGATTCTAAGTTCTTAAAAGAGTGAGTGTGGCCTAGGGCACTGTGACAGATGTGAAAGAGAAGAGTGATTGATGCAGGGGGAAGGGGATTTATCACCCTTGAAGTCACAGCTCCATTCTTGTGATTATAATTATTCATTTACAAAGTATTAATGTGGTGTGATCTCTCCTTCCTTACTTACTCCTCCTCTTCCTCTTCCTCCTCCTCCTTTTTCTTTTTCCTCTTTCCCTTCTCCTTCTCCTTCTCCTCCTTCTTCTTCCCCACTGCCCTCTCTCTCTCTCCCTCCCTCCTTCCCTTTTTTTCATCGCTCTCTCTCTCTCAGGCAATGAGGCATTTTGCTACACTTATTCATGGGAAAACATTTTATTCTTTGGAGAATATGCAATGAAGTTTTACTAATGGAAAATATCAAGATTTCTTTGGACTCTAACAACTTGATTAAGTTTCTGAGTGGTATTTTCTGTATCCATGCAAGCAAGTTTGTATGACAATAAAACATATGGACTTCGAAGTTAGGCAGAATTGAGCTAAATTATGTCCCTAGAAAATCAGTAAAATCTCAGATGATATATCTCCCAACTATTTTCCTGCAAAATGAAGATGATTTTATATACAAGGCTGGTTTCCCTTACCTTAAAATGGAGATATAATTTATATTGCAATGTTGATTCTGGGATTAGTATTTCAATGTGTAAACTGATCAGCACAGCATGGTGTATTAGAGAAGTGATTGTCATTATATGATAGCTGTTATAATTACTAATCTGTAAGATGTGCATTGATTAGTTTCAATAAATATTTATTCATTCCTATTATTGAGGAAGCCTTACAGAGATGAAAAGATGTGCTTTGGGGGCCCTCAGAATCTCTTGCCAAGGGATGGAGACTGCACTCTACCTGACTAGAAGCCAAACCACAATGTCAGGGAGCCCAGACAGAGGGGCTGCTTCAATTGGGCCTCAGTAAGAGAAGAGGACAAGAGACTGATGAGGTCAAAAAGAAGGAGCTTCCAAACACTGAAATGAAGATAACTGAAGTGTGAATACATCCACTACGGAAAGGGTTATGTAGAAAGCTGGAATGAATAAAGGAAAATCAATTGAATAAAACTATTAGAGAAATTTAGATGAGCTAAATAAGTCATGGGGAGACAGGCTCTTTGCAACTTCATAGACAGTGGGGGAGGGTGTCCAGTTCTTAAGTCTCCCTCACAACCTGTAGCATCTAATAGGTACGCATTAAAGGATTTTAAAATTCTGAATGGATTTTGTTATATGAGCCTATTTTGACTGAATTATACAATTTAATTTCCTCAGTGTCTTTATAAACAGTACTGAAAAAGCATCATACATTAAATGTTAAATCCTGTATTATTACTTTTCTATAATACTGCTTCTAAAACCCCACCATTAAAATTAATCATGTATGTGCCCGAAGATTTACTGTCATGATGTTCATCTCAGCTGCAAAAGTGTTGCAATCCAAATGTGCTCAAACCAAAGTGTCTCTGTCAGGGGAGAGGGGTAGGGATTTCAATCATTTATGGTACATCCATTCAATAAAATATCAGGCCAAATTTAAAACTGAAGGTTTAGAATACAGATGCTCCTTGACTTATAATAGGATTGCATCCTGATAAAACCATTGCAAGTGAAAAATACTGTGAGTCAAAAATGCATGTAGTGCCCTTAACCTACCCAACACCGGAGCTCAGCAGCACAGGACACTGTAGGATGTCAGTTGCTTCCCTTGTGATCCCATGGCTAACTGGATGCTGCCTTAGCATCACAAGAGAGTATCACATCACAAATCGCTAGCCTAGGGAGACATCCAAATGGAAAATCAAAATACAGCTTCTAATGAGTGCACACTGCTTTCCCTCCATTGGAAAGTTAAAAACTACAACCTGAATGTTGTAAGTCAGGGACAATCAGTAATATATGAAAGATAAGTCACTCTGCTTTTTCTAAAACCATGTTCCCATATGGCCTCCCAACCTAACCTCACTGCTTTCTCCTTCTGTCTCTTTCCTGGACTTTTCCTTCTCTTGCCAGTTTCAGAACTCCTCCCAGGGAATTCTGAACTCCTCCTCTGATTTCCTATGTATCCCATTCTTCAAATCCAAGGCCAAGACCAGTGTCAAGATCGATGGCCCATCTTCAGACTCCAGTCCAAACCTCTCCTGTGAACTGCAGATCTGCAGGTCTAACTGCCTACTTAAAACTTCCTCTTGGATAGTTCTATCATCTCAAATACTACCGCCTAAAATGGGGCTGTTGGTTTCTCCACCCTCACTTCCCCTCAGAAGAAAGCAACTCAAACGTGTCCTTCTTTCAGACTAATCCACATGAGTAAACATCACCATCTTTGCACCAGTCTTGATGAGCTGACCTCCCACATCCCACAGTGGACCTGGGCCCCCAGCACATCTCAGGAGTTTGTGTCTTCTCCATCTCCAGTGCTAAGCAGGTGTTGCCAGATGCCTGGACTAATACAGTGGCCTCTTAAGTTGTCTCTCTACTGATTTGTCCCCTTGCAGCAAGCACGTTCTCTACACATCGTTCAGAAGGATGTCTTTGCAAAAGTTATGAGATTGAGTAACACTCTTTCTTGCTTGAAATCCATTTGTAATTTCTTGTTTGTTATAAAGTAAAATTTCTCTCTGTCTTAGAAGACCCTGGGCTCGTCTCCATATTGCTTTCTAATTCCCTCTGTTCCCATGGTGCCAACCTCCCTCCAGCCCCTCACACACCAAGGTCTTCAGAGTCTCTGTCCCTTCTACTTTTCTCCTGCCTGCTGCATTCATGCCTCTTGCTCTTGAAGCTCCCTCCATCTCTGCTCAGCCCCAGTTCCCTTCTCCTATACCTTCATCCTTTCAGAACACCTGGTTCAACCTCTGATCCTGTGCATCCTGCCTGATGTCTCCCTCTGAACTAGGAGCCCAGCAGGGAAAGGAAACCATTCATCTCCACTGTACCTCCAGGCTGGGAAGGGCTGCACCAAGGAGGTATCAGTGTGTGCTTTATGATTTCATAGTTACGAATAAATACTAAATACCTGGTTCTCAAAAACATCATCGCATTGAACTGTTTTTTTAAAAAGTATGGAGTCTATGTGTTTGTGGGTGTGGTGCAAAAAGATTAGAAAAATTGAATCCAAAATCTTAACTTTGCTAATTAATGAATGAGATATTATTTCTGATAATTTAATTGTTTTTCTGTTTTCTCAGTGTTCCACTAGGCATATGACTTCAATTACAAGAAAAGGTGATTTCAAAAAAGAAGACAGCAATTTCAAGCAAACACTTTCAGTAGGCAGAGATGACTTGGCTGTTCTCCCGAGGTCGCTGGTAAACACTCTGGTTCCTGAGAAATCCTGTCTGAGCAGACATAATGAGCACATCCTCGATTTGGGCCAATCTGTTGAGTTTGATTTGCTCAGGAGTAAATCCACTTCCGCCAGCCCCAGCCTCTTGCCCCTACATTTCCTTCTTAGCAGGGTGAAGATCCCTGGCCTCCTCCTGCCTCTCTCTCATTTGGGCATTTTCTTATCTCTTGCAGTAATTGAAGAAAGTTAACCCAGGATCAGAGGACATAAAGGAGATAACGCCTTGAGCTTAATTCAACCTGCATTTTAACAAGCTGCCTTCTGGTTTCACAGGATGCACCCCACTGAGGCGATTACAGAAACCGGCTTCCCTACCTTGTCTTCTCCTCTTCTCCCCGCTGAGGCTCTCATCTCTCTTCTCAGCAGGAGCTGTCCTGCCCCAGTTCCAGGGGCAGTCAGGTGTCCACCCTGCATCACCTCCCTTAGGACTGACCTAGAACACAGAGTCCTGCAGTGCCTGACCCCAGCATCCTGGACCCTCTCTGGCAGCAGGAAGCCTGGAAGGCATCTGCAGGGCTGTACCAGCTCAGTCTCCATTTCACCCATGGACACCTGCCCCAGCTTCCTGATGCCAGCAATGTTTGAAGTTCTCTGACAGCCAGCTCAGAGGACCGCAGGTAACCAAGCTGCTTTTTTGAAGGCTTCTTCCTGGAATATACATAATGTGTCCCTCCGCTGGTCCAAATTAAAATTTTATTCATCTTTCACTTCTCACTTCAAGCACCAGTTTCCTGGGAAGCTTCCTGGGTTCAGGTTCCTCTCCCCTTCCTGGCCTTTTTAAAAGTAGCTCACTTTGTCCTGCACCAGCAGAGGCAGCTGGCTGCCTGACAGACCAC
Organism: Heterocephalus glaber; assembly: GCF_000247695.1. Next base: position 1,649,555 of record NW_004624841.1, on the reverse strand, counting down.
ACTAGTGTTCACACCTGTACCTGCAAACCAGCAGAGAAACAGCACAGGCCCAGGGGATACTATCTCTCTTCCTGTCTCTCTTCTTTCTCTTCTTGTGTCTCTCTCTCTCCTCTCCCTTTCCTGCTTCCCCTCCCCTCCTCCTCTAGCTTCCTCCTTCCCTCCCTTCCTCCCTCCTTCACATACTGGGGACTGAACCCAGAAGTCTTTCCACTGAGCTACATCCCTAGCCCTTTTATTTTATTATTTATTTTTGAGACAGGACCACTAATTGGTCAAATTTGGCTGGAATTTGCACACCTTCTGCCTCACTGTCCCAGAGTGCTGGAATTATAAGTGTGCACCACCACACCTAGCCACACAAGATGATTCTTGAGTGCCCAGTCCCTCCAGCACCTCCCTAGATAATCTAGTTCTGACTCTCTACCCTGTTTACCATATTTGGAACACCCAATTTCTGGCCTTGGCCCATCACATATGGGACTTGTTTGGACTGTACAGCATGGCTCCGGGATAGACCCTTAATCTCCAAATGTAGAATGCACTCTGGGTGATAGCTGCTCTGTTAGAACCACACACAGTCCCTCATCTCTGCCAGGGGAGGAAATTTTGGCAGCAAGTGCATTGTGTAGGTTTACATTTCTGACTCTCCTGAGGAGTACTGACTGCACTCCCTGAAGCAAAGACCTCTACTCTTTCCAATTGTGTGACCCATGCTTAGCAGCACACCCTGAAGCTGGTGGCGAAGGTTTAGGGAATATATGGCAACATTAAGGAGCAAAAGGGAATTCAGAGTCCCCAGGTATCAGTGGTTTTCACTGCTGCACACCAAACACTGGCCCCAGGTCTCAGTGTGGACTCCTGGGCTCTGCCTTTCCTTCACTGTGGTGTGTGTGTGTGTGTGTGTGTGTGTGAGAGAGAGAGAGAGAGAGAGAGAGAGAGAGAGAGAGAGAGAGAGAGAGAGCAATCCCAAGTTTCCTGCCTCAACTCTGGCTATTGGCTGTCTGCACCTTAATCTGTACCCACCTGGGTTCTTCACCTCCCACTGTCTTTCTAAATCCTCAATGTCGACTGCTTAACCTGGAACTATAGACCATCATCCAATGGCTTTTTTGTTTAACATTCTCCTCTTCTATATAACAAAATTATTTTCAGTATTAATCATAGTAATAATAATGGCCAGATATAAAAACACAATAAAATAAAAATACCCAGGAAAATCTTGTACTGAATTTCAATTCATTGTGAAGTTTTGAAGATAAGTGTAATTGTTTGTTTTACTAATTTCAAATTTAAGTGCAAACTCCAATGGAAGCCACTTATGATCTGTTTGCTTGTTTCAGACTTGTCATTAACTTCTAATCTCCCATTTAAATACAGGCACCTGGAGTACCTCAAAGGTAGAACACATCCACTGAGCCAGAAATGAGTTCTCAGACATGACAGTGCGTAGCCAAGTCTATGCGCCAGGGGCCAATTGTATAACTGGTGTTTCTCTAAATTGATGTCAATGTTATTAGATGTAATGTTTACTTTTAAAATAAGTAATAAAAACTCAGCCATAACTAGAGCAATTCCTTACAACTTAGATCATAAAAAAACTCAAAGAGGAGAGAAAATATTTTCACTCAAATTGTTTGGTATTAGTGGAACATGGAAATAATATAGTTATGGGTTCTTGTTCCCCCAAATCCATTGTTGATGCCCTAAACCAATCACTTGGAATGTGAATGTACATCCTTTTAAGAAGAGAAGATTTGAACCCACAGAAAGACACAAGGCATATGAGAACACAGAGCAAGACCACATGAAGGAGTGGCCACCATCCAGCCAAGGACAGAGGCCTTGGAGGAAATCAATCCCATTGATAGCTTGAACTTGGGGCATCCCACCTCCAAAAGAGGGAAATGAATCCTAAACAATGATGGGTACATGCAGATGTTCCATGAGGGAAATACACTTCTGTCACAGAGGCACCCATATATCCCAGCAGATACCTGGACAGAGGTCTCAGTGGCCCAGGAAACACTCATTTCAGATGCCCAGGGCCACAGCAGATACTGCACACAGCTGCTGACACACAAGTCATAAACATGAAGGCAAAATCATCCACAGAGATGTTCCACCTACAAAGCCTTAGAGACCATGCACTGTTGCAGGGAAAATGGCCCTGTTTCAATCCAGATTCACCCAGGGGTTTCTCTCAGACCCTATCTTGATACTCGTCGATATTCAGGCACTGACAAGTATTTCAGGAAACATTCTGTCCTAGATCAAAGAGGCCCACAGATAATTCACTGCAGATGCCCTGCAGAGACGATGCCCAAAGCTCAGGACAATGACAGCTCAAGGTCAGAGAAAGGAACAGGGAGGCTCAGCCAGCAGGCTTTACATGCATCTCTCCAGATGCCTGTCTCTGTACCTCACCTCTTAGTACCTAGGCCCCCATTTGCCCAGGGCTGGGCCCTCTGCACTCACAGACAAAATTTTGGTGTCTAAAATGCTGTCCTTCTGCCCCTGAGAGCATGGCAAAAGAGGGTAGGCCACTGTCACAGGATCTGGAACCAAGGCTATTTCATGTGAATAAAAGTCTGCAGAGAACATATAGGCCCAGGAATGCACACCAGGGTCCAAAGGGGCAGAGATGTTCTTCCTGCATCCTTCAGCCCCTCTCTCTGTTTCCTTTTCTCGGCAAGTTAGCACTTCTGTGAAAGTGAATCTGTTGGGGATTTTAAACACTGACCCAAGTGAGGACAGACTGGTGTGAAAAGCAAAGAACAAAGTTGAAAGCAATGGTTTGTTCAGAAGGTGCTAGGTGGCCAGTAGGGAGCTCACAATCTCTGGCTCCCCCAGAAATACAGCCCTCCACATCCCCACCAGCCACCCCAGTCCCTGACTCAGCACCCCTCTCACATTCACTCTCCCTCTCAATCCCCCGTGCTGCAGTGGTAATAATTTCATTTACACTCTGGGTCATTAGGCTGCCACTGGGGTTCCCAGAGCTGAGCTCAGCTCATTTTGGCTGGGAGTTACTTGGGAGAAACAAACACCCCAAAGGAGCTCAGGCAGTTTTCAATTATAGATTAGTCAAAAGGCCCCTGCTGAGTTGCTCTTCCAGAACATCAGCCAGCTGGGCAAGCCAGGCAGGGCTAGCAGGTAGGAACAGGCAGGGTTTTAGCTTCAGTAAATGCTCTGCATCTGGCCTGTCTCTCCAAATGCCCCTGCCTCTGCCTCTACTCTGACAGCTTGCATAAGCATATAAAGTGTGCAGTTTCAGTGGAAATGTTTACCTCTATGGGGAGAAGAGATTTGTCACTGACTTTAGGTTCAGAACTACCTGAGCATGGTAGTAATCAAAGGCAGACCAACTTTCAGTCTATTTTAGTATTGTTTTCAAATTCCTTCAGGCCATGCACTCCTGTCCCAGGGCTACTTCCCCATTGGCCTGCACTTGGGAGGATGGTCCTATCTGGACATCAGTGACCTTGCAGACATTGCCAATTAGAGTCATCACACTGGCACATCCTCCCCCTAGGCTATGCACCATAAGGGAGGTGCAAAGAGAGACAACCCTTGTCCCTTGAACAAGGGGGACGCTGAGATCTTTTCCCTCTGGGAGGGCAGAAATTCTTCAGAGAAACCAAAACAAATTAAAGCCAATAAAGATGCCTGGTGGGGCCTTTAGTTCTTGTGCTGATAGCAAATGCAGTTTCTCAGTTAATACTGCTTGATCAGTGCTCCTCCCCTTCCTCCTATTCAAGACAATTTCCCATCACTTTTTTCCATCAGAACCAATAAAGGATTCTGTTATATAGATACTTGTAGTTTCATTCTCCTCCTTAGGGGGTCTTGGTTTGGAAAAAGAAAGAAATACATGAAAACAAAGGATTGGAAGAGGTGAAAGGACTCTGAAGGGATAATAACCCAATTTCTAAACCCAGTTTTCCTGTCACTAAGAAGGTAACAATGAATATCAATGAGCTTGACCAGATATAAGGGCATAGCATAAACAGGGTGATTTAAATAAGAGTTTGTTTCCCCACAGTTCTGAAGGCTAAAAGGCCCAGACTAAGGTCCAGCAGAGTGTGTTTCTGGGAGGGCTCCCCTCCTTCTGGGCTTTCTTTCTGTGTCTTCTCATGATATAGGGGCAGAATCAGAGAGCACATGTGAATTCTCCTCTCTTCTTCTGAAGACATTACTTCCATGCATCAGGGCCACATATTTGTGACCTCATTTACCTGTAGTTAGGTTTTTGTTTCCAAATATAGTCATACCAAGGTTAAGAACTTCAAATAATAATCTGGGGGTTTGTTAAACATTTAGTTGGCAACACCATGGAAATTGTCTTCATCTATTTTAGCTTCAAAGAAATGGGGACACACATCTTGCCTTACTTAAATCACCAACAAGTGAGAAAATAATCGAAAGGAACATAGTTAGCAATCAGGATCAGGCCAGTATAATACCAATTAAAGGAATTATCATCATCGTTATTATGCCAGCTTCAGATTATTAAGGTTAGTGTACTTTGAGGAAGCAAACTTCAAAGATTTCTGACTCCAATTTCCACAAGGTAGCCAGGAGGAAAACTGAGCACAGGAATTTAGAATAGGAATCTACACTGTAGGGTACAACAAAGGCTCCAGTCAAGATATATTAAGCTATATATTATGATAATTGTACTACACTTAGCCTCCATTTCTTTATTTGCTTTAGGCTAATAGAGAGAGTGTCCCTCAAAGGTCTATGTGCCAAAGCCTTGGTCCCTAGGGAGATACAATTGGAAGGTGCTTTAGGAAGTGTGCCCTAATGAGACATTCTTATGTAACTGGGGGCGGGCCCTGGAAGGGGTTTGGGAGTCAGTCTCTCTGCATCCTGGCTCAAGATGTGAGCGTCCACCTGGCCCAGAGGAAGGGGCTTCTGGGCCACCATCCCTCCCAATGCTCCTGGCCCAGACGTAGGGGCTTCTGAGCTGCCGTCCCATTGCTCCTGGTCCAGAGGAAGGGGCTTCCCAGCCACCATCCCTCCCGCTGGTTCCAGCCCAGAGGACAGGGCTTTTGGGCCACCATCCCTACCACTGCTCCCAGCCCCTGTCCCACCTCTCCCAGCTCAGAGGAGGTAATCTGTGCAGGTGGCAACAGCCCCCTCCCACTGAGTCGAAAAGAGAAAACAAATAAATAAGTCTCAAAACCAGACTTCCAGATCACTTACAGCAAGCCCAAAGGAAAATGAGATGAAACACTCTGATACTCAACAACCTGGACCCACTGAACTGGCAAAAAAAAAAAGGGAATCTGGAAAAAATGAAATCAGAAATAATTTCTCAGATAACAGGAGAAACTGTGCTCCTAGTGCAAGACATGATTAATATATCTAGAGAGGAGCTCAGGAACATGATGGAATCCCAACATAAGAAACAAATGGAATCCATAAAACAGATGCAAATAGATTTCCACTGAAA
>NW_004624841.1:1613228-1635990 GCF_000247695.1 Heterocephalus glaber | reverse complement strand
ACATGTACTCCATATTTCCAGCAAAAATGCCTTATATGAATGGAGAAGATACAATGCTTACTCCCTAAGGTGAGGCACAAGGGAAGATATGCTTACTCTTCATCTGTCCATTAAACTTTGAAACATAGGCCCAAACCAAAATAACCTGGCAATTAAATGACACAATTAGGATATGATCAGCAAGGTAGAAGCAAAATCTTTATATGTAGGAGAAATGATCATCTACAGAGAAAATACTAAGGAATCTCTAGGAGCCCCTAGAACTTGTATTTGAATTTAGCGGGATTAGAAAACACAAGGTATATATAAAAATTCAGATCTATGTATACTTGCTATAAATGAAGAATTGGATATTGAAATTTAAAAGTTATGTAGGAGTACAAAGGACCTAGGAAGTAAAAAGAAAAAGAAAAAATAACATTGTTGGAAGCCATTTACTACCTAATTTTAAGACTTCCTCTAAAGCTACAGTAATCAAGGCAGTGTTGGTGTAAGGAAAGACATATAGGTCATTGGAGTAAAAAAGAGAATCTAGATATAAAACCACTCATATATGGCCCACTGAGTTTTGAAAGATTATTTAACATTAACATTTTATAGAATATAAACTCAATTCAAGAGCAGAGGAAAAGATAGTGTTTTCAACAAATGGCTTTAGAACACCTGGTACCCATATATAAAAAATTAACCTCAGCCCTTTATTTCCATACATAAAAATAACTTGAAAGGATCTATGAACCTAAATATGAAAGCCTAAAAGTATTAAACTTTAAGAAGAAATTATAAGGGAAAATGTTTATGAATTTAGGGTAGGCAAGAACATCCTAGGATACAAAAAACATGATATATAAAAGAAAAACATTGATAAATGAGGTTCCATCAATATTTAGAACTTTAAATGACATAGTTAAAATGAAAAGTAGCCCTTAAACAGACCATATTTACAATGCATATACCCTATGGCCAGAATATATAAAGAACTCTTACAACTCATTAAGAGACAACCCAATTAAAATGTAGACACAAGAAGATGATAAATAGCCAGTACAGCACAAGGAAAGGTGTGTAACTCTAGAATCAGAAAAATACTGATCAGTACAATAACAAGACTGAATTATACACTCACTATGGAGATGAAATTAAAAGTTTTAAAAGCCTTATCATGGCTTTTTCTTTTTGTTGGATTCTCCCCCTTTGCATTTAATTTGTCATGCCCAATAGATTCATTCTGCTTTGCTTCCTGGGGTTCTCATCCTCATTGTCTTTTCCTAGGATATTGTCTAAACATTTTTCAAGTGCTGGTTTGGTATTCAGGAAGTTCCTAAGGTGTTCTTTGTCATGAAAGTATCTTATTTCTCCATCAATTTTGAAAGATAATTTTTCAGGGTACAGCAATCTGGGTTGGAGGCTGTTTTCTTTTAGGGCTTGGAATATGTCACTCCAAGCTCTTCTTGCCTTGATGGTTTGTGTTGAGAAGTCTGCTGTGATTCTGATGGGCTTTCCTTTGTATGTGATTTGTTTCTTTTCTCTCACTGCTTACAGAATTTTGTTCTTCTGTTTGGTTTCTGGAATCCTATTATATGCCTATGTGTAGATTTTTTTTTGATCAAGGCTAGTTGGAGTCCTGTATGCCTCACTTATCTGTATGTGAAGTTCTTTTCCCCTGTTTGGGAAGTTTTCTGCCATCACTTCTGTGAATAGTTTTTTTATGTCATCTTCACTCTCTCCTGTTTCTTCATTGACTCCAATCATCTTATGTTATTCTTCTTTGCATTGTCTAGCAGCTGCTGGATTGATTTCTCATGGTCCCTTAGAATTTTAGAGCAATTTTCTTTCCTGGTCACTAATTGCAATCTTATCTTCTATATCTGAAATTCTGTCCTCACATTGCTTCATTCTGCTGTGTAGACTGTCAATGGAGATTTTAATCTCCTGGAAATCTGTTCGTATCTGTTCCACTTGTTTCCTATGTTGGGATTTCATCATGTTCCTCGGCTCCTCTATTTTTTATCTGTGTCCTCTCTAGATTTATTAATCATGTCTTGCACAATTTCTGCTGTTATCTGAGAAATTTTTCCTGATTTCATTTTTTCCAGATCCCCTTTTGTTGGCAGTTCAGTGGGTCCAGGTGGTTGAGTATCAGAGTGTTCCATCTCTTTTCCCTTTGGGGTTGCTGTAGGTGATCTGGAAGTCTGTTTTTGAGGCTTGTTTGCGTGCCTTCTCATTTCAGCGGGGTGCGGGGTGCTGCTGACTCCCGCACAGCTCACCTCCTCTGCCCTAGGAATGGTCCATCTTGCCACTTCATGTGGAGGTCCAGCTTCATAGGCAGTGATGCCAAGGAAAGCAGAGCTGACAGGCAAGGAGTCATATGTACCACCAAATTCCCGTCAGTAGGGTCAGTGGACACAGCCATCCAAAGAGTCACTCCTTCTCTGGCATTTTCAGTTACACTAACAATAAATTGCTTCCCTTCTATTTTTAAAAGATATTTAGAATTGGATTTCCCATAATTACAGTAGAAAAAGGAATAATTAACAAAGTAATTGGATTCATGAGTTAGCAACTATGAGAGACAAACCATAATACGGAATTGACTGTATCTAAGGAAGATCATGGGAATCCTCCACTACTAACTGGGAAGTTGTTCATTCATATCCGGCAGACATGAATCATATCAGTTCACCACTTTCCTTGGACTCAAGCTATACACCTACAGAGGCTACAGCATTAAGTGACTCTATGAAATAAAACTAAACAAACTGTAAGACACTATAGCGTGTTCACAGCCAGTCTTCAATAAAGTTATATTGTTGTGGATACACATAAAGCAACAATCAAGATGGAAGCCATTATGGTCAGGCACATTAACACTGAAGCCTAAATCTCAGGGAGCAGAAACCCCCAGTGAAAGCTTTATATTCAAGTAGTTACATACAGAGAGAAAAACTGAGATTGGCAATAGTAGTTGTAGGACTCACTGTCTCTGTTCCCACTGGGCCCTGGGGTCCCTAAACTTTCCCTTCCACAGCCATTGGCTGAAATGGTCCTTGCAAGCAGGCCTTTTTCTAAGTCCCAGTCATGAAATTAGTTTCTTTAGTATAATTGTCTAGCAGGCCTGAGATGACAGGTACGTGTACATGTCTCCACTTTGAACCCAATGAAAACAGGCATTCCATGTGTAAGGGATTCAATCCCTCCCCAGGGATCAGCCAGAAGCCCACTGGAGAATTAGACTGGAAGGACATGCAATGCCTCTATGTGCTAGGAACATTTAGACTGCGTCACAGATGAATTTGCAAAGGAGATACTTGAAGTAAGTATACCATATCCATCCAGTGAGAGGAGAGAGCAAACCTGTACAGTAAAAAGCAACATAATTATATGCTCAACCATGGCTAATCTTCAGGCCAAACTAGATGGAGTGTTCTTATCCAACAGTGAAGATGTTTTTGAAGGACTTTAATCAATATTGAGACACAGTGACTGACATCTTCCTACTTTTGCTTTCTGGGGAATGTGGTTGCATTGGAAAGTTGACTGTCAGAAAAATCAAGCAAAACTACTTAGAATTTCAGACTTGGGCCACTTAAGATTGTCATGTGACTTGGGAGTTTCTTAATTGACATGTGAATTGCTTCTTCTGCTCTGAGATGGTATATAACAAGCCACATTGCAGACAAAGATGTGTACCTGTCCTGGGAATGGATGGTAGATAAGATTAGGAGGAGGATGAGGGGCTGAGCACTTGTCCTTGGAGGTGTCAGCATTGTCTCTGCTGACTTGGTTCAGAAAATCCCTCCTGAGGGCAGGAGGCACACAGAGCTCTGTGGATCCCTTGTCACCCCCTGCTTCACAAGTCACAGCCACATCATGGAATGGGTCAGGTCTGGGCACCTTCCCTGGCGGCTTGTGCAAGACCAATCTTCATTTTTCTAGAATTGTTTTCAGCACTTTTACTTGTTCTTAATCCATTTCTCTTTGTGGAAACCTTGGCACCATTGGCTTTCAGTGCTGAAGGGATGTAGAACCACCTGGCACAAACACACCTTCCTTTCTCTTTTGCTTAGCACTGGGGGGTGGAACCAGCTCTATCCCAGGCTGCAGAGCTGGGCCCAGATTCCACAATTCCAGGTACTTTGATTGCTGGTTGGTAGCAGTTTGCATTACTGTGGCCACCTCCTGCTGACCTTGTTCTTAATCATCAGGTTAGGACTACTGACAGCAGAAGAGCAGTGGCAAGCTGCTTCCCCACTGGAAGTAATCACTCATGCTCTGCAGACACGTAGGTACCTGAGCCCAGATTCTAGAGAGGACTGGATGCCAGACCCGAAGCAGCTAGACCACCTGTGGCTGAGGGCCCATCTTGGAGGAGAAACTAACCCCAGGCACTTCCTGAAGAGCTCAGCAGAGAAAGGGACTCCAGCCTGCTGAGCGTAGTTCCAGAGAAATCCGACAGGGGTCAGTGGATCCTTTGATGCTTTGGCTCAGTGTCCTCTATGAAGCACAAGAGAAGGGACGACAGGCGCCAAAGATGCTTCCAGGATAGAAGCTGGGTAACAGCTCCATCAGCCACCAGACCCCTTGTTACCGTGGAAACAACCAAGGGAAGCCTAGGAATAGATGGCTCCCTCTAACTTGGTTTAAATGCAAATTCTACAGGTAATTAAGAGGCAAACCACAGTAAGAACATTACAGGAGATATATAGTCACTGGAAAGGTAATAAATGCCTGCCTAGATATAATGAAAGATTTGACAGTATGTCTCAGCAAGAAATTTCATCTTTAAAAAAAAACTCAACTGTTTCCATCTTCCCCTCCAGTTTTGGAAATTGTGGAAATTGTCATTTGGGTTTCTTTTTTTTTTTTTAATACTGACAACGGAGACTCCGAATGGTTTTAAAACTCTCCTCATTAGCAGGTGTCTCTTCTTCCCAGAGCGCTTGCTGGAGCCTTTCACGACCATAGTTCCACTGACATTTCCTCTTCAATTTTTATGTTGCTGTTGAGGAATCAATTGGGTTGGAGGGGAGTCTCTCTCTAGTTCCTTGAAGCAAGCAGACATGTGGGCTCTTCAATTAACAGGTCCCAGTGTGGGTGTTCAGCCCCCTGCCGAGGACTCCTTCACCCACCTGACTCAGCCTCCGCAGGCCTCCAGCATGGCCCCAAGTAATTAGAAGGTTTCTCCCAACATTGGGAGCTGGAGCAGAAGAAACGGTCTACTCAGGACGATTTTGGGTGGGAATTAAAACTTCTATGAAGACATGCCCCCTCCAGAGGAATGGATATATGAAGTCTGAAATGACAGCAACCCAGGCCTGCTTGGTAAAGTCAGCAGCTTCTTAATTAGGGCTCTCTTGCTTTTCAACACCGACTTTCCTAATGAGGACCGAAAGTGGAGGGGACCAAGGCGACCATATCTGCAGACAGAACCGCTCCATGCAGGTGTGAATTGGGCTTCCCCTTAGCCTTTCCCTGTGGACCCCTTGGCTAGTGGGCACCTTACCTTATTAAATTTACATTTTAAATTTTATGTATGGAAGCTGGCCTCTTGAGTATTAGAATCCAGTCAAAATGTTTGGAGTTTTAGAGTGGCAGCAGACAGGAAGGAAGGAGCAGAGGGTAGCTTTTCATTTTTTAACTGGCTGCTTAAAATTCCCATTACTTACATCTGTATAATTAAAATTAAATAGGAATCATAGGTGTTAAGAACTGGAATAGATATTTGAATTTGCCCAGCCTGTGGTTTCTTAATTTGAGGCCCATGTGTTAGTGTCCTTATTATCACCAATCTTTGAAAAGTAGGATGCTGCCTGTTACTGACATCAGGAACTATAATGGATTCATAATATCGAAAAGGTAAGATGAAGAATTACTGCTATATTATGACATCTCTTGCAAACAGGGGCCCTATATATGAACTGTTGGATGAGTGAGTAAAACAGGGTGATTAAGGCTTAACTAGTCCTCTGAAAACATTTTACTTCCTGGTATCATCTCATCCCTACTTTTCTTTATCAGGTAGACTCTCACAGTCATTAAATGAAAAAAGAAAACAATGGCAATAAACGAAACCAGATCAGGATTTTGGTTTGGTGTACCATCAATGCCCTATGAAAGTACCCTTATCTGCAAGATATCTTGGCTGCTTTGACAGAGGCCAGGTAAGTGCAAGGATGAAAGACTGCAGGTACAGTCTTCAGAGCGGGCCCTAGCAAAGATGTCTCATTCCCTGAAATTACCAAATGATACACCAAAAAGCAGATCTCACGGCAGATATGAATCAAAAGCACTCTAGGAAAAATCAGTTCTGGGTAAGTAGTTGATGGAAATTAATAAAAGCTGGCAATTCATATAGACACTTCATGGCAATGAGCTACATCCTAAACCCAGCCTCATCTTGTAAAATCCAGTATTGAGATAAGGATGGAATAGCTAATTAAGGAGCTTTGGTTTGTGGGCAAAAGCTCCTATCTATCCCTAAATGAGATCAAATTCTAATGAAGAAAGACTTTGACCCAAAACTAGGTGCAGTGAGGGGCAGATTGGCCTTTGAGAGATGAGAATGCTTTAGTTAGGGTGGATCAGAAAGCAATGAAAACTCAAAACTTTCATTCAAGCATAGGTCATAGATCACTCAACTTTGGTTTTGTCATCTATGAGATGAGAACAGTGTCATATCATTGGTTGGTTTGTTTTGCAGATGAAGACTTGATCCCAGTACCTAATGGGTACTAAGTACACACTAGAGGGCAGTCCATCTCTTTCGCTCACCAGACTTCTTGCTATAACAACTCCCCTCCCAGTACTATTAGAAAAGTCTGTTTGGAATGGATTGAAATTTAGAGTAGACAGACCCTCTGGTGGTTCCAATTATATTAACAGGGTTTTTATGTTTTTATGACAAAAATTAATTTCCAATACCTCTACTTGAAGATAAACTGGTAAAAAGAATTCCAAAGAGTCGACAAAATAAGATGAATATTAAGGAATGTTTCCTCTAATGCTCATCATTACCATTAAATCATCTAATTCAAGGAGGGTTTTAACACCAAAAGCACAGCAGAGTCAATTACAAGGACTCCCAGGAATAGAAGGCCCAGGACTTCTTCCTCCCAGTCACACTGTTCCCACAGCACTGGGAAGTTACCTCTGCATTAAGCCATGACACCTCCTTGGTAGCAGTGGAACAGGTAGTAGTGGCTGGGGCTAGAAGACCATCTGAGGTCACCCGGGCCCCAGAGCAGATTTCAGAGCAGCTCCCACCTCTCATACAGCTGCCATCCAGGTAGAGTCCTTTGGTGTAGCAGACGCTGATGACATCTTAAAGGCTTCCTCCCTGAAGCTTCCAGACCCTTGCACCCACCAGTGGTGCTAGGTAGTATTGCACACGTGAATAAACAAACAAAAGGACCCAAATTCTACCTGTTCTAGTTTTTGAATCTGGTTAGCAGGTGGGTGCATTCAGTCCTAAGATGTAGAAGAAAGAGAGAAATGTGACCTTGCCCACTGACTTTTCCTTTAGGACTCATCCATGCTGTCTAGGAATGAGAAACAACACCTCCCATAAAGTACAAAAATCCTGCTGCTTATGAGCAAAATGTGGAAGTGCAGACACCAAAGCCAACCAATTAGAAACAATGTTGGAAGAAGTAAAATGTAGCCCTGCAGAAAATCAACTCAGTGATGTAAAAGATGAGCTTAAGAAAAATAGTCCATAGGGAGTTCCCATATCACCCTAAATCCCCCATACCACCCTACAACACTCCATCCTTTAGATTCTCCAGCACAGTAGCCAGCTGTCCATTAATCCATCCTCATTATGGGAATTTGTATATGTCTTCTCATTATTGAGATCCTGAATGGCTAGCAATGTACCTCAGTTACCTTTGAGTCTCCAGTGCCTGGTAGTGCACTGAATGAACAAATCCCCAAATAAATAAAAGAGTAGTTTAGAAAATTAATGAGAAGGCAGAACACGTAGATGCATCCTGCAAATGGTTAGTATTCCCAAGGACAGGCATCAATAATTACAGACATAGTAGAAGAAAACTTTGCAGAACAGAAAACACTAAAGGGTTGTGAGATGAGAAATGGAGAGAGACCATCACATGCTCTATACAGTTAATGATAAGAAAATATGCTAAGGCATATCCTAGGGGGAAGAGAAAGAGCTTTCAATTTCAAAGATAAAGATTCTGGCAAGCTTTCAAGCTAAAAATGAAAAGAAAGAAAGAAAGAAAATCTTACATGCTATCCTTCAAAAAGATTTTTTGACATACAAGAATAAAACCCTAAGCATTCCTGATTCAAAGCAGAGGAAAATAGAGCAGCTGATGTTATAGAAAGGGAAGGTTTTGAGAAGAGATTGTCTTTATTTTGGCATAAGTTCTTACCCCTGGGAGGAGCAGTACTGCTCCATAGGACTGTGTCTTCAAAGGCTTCAACCAGCAGAGCTAAGAATGAGTTGTCTCGGCCTCTGTAAGAAAATGAGGGCCCCATGGCACCTTGTCACACCCTTGGAGCTCTAGGTGCCCACTGAGCTGCCAGCTGTCCCATAGAACACAAGACACCTTATTCTGTAGAAAAGAGTTAGCATTGTATGTCTAAACTGCTATCCTTGTGTCTCCAACACTTTCACATTTCTGGGACAAAATACCCAACACCCAAAAATTGAAAAATAAGTTTATTTTGGTTCACAGTCTCAGAGGACTCGGTTTGTGCATGGGTGGCTGGCTCCATGCTTTTTAGAGACAGCCTAGATCTAAACCTTAATACTTTGAGAAGACCTGTTTGCAAGTTGAGCTCCTGGCTGGTATTTAGGAACCTAGAATTCAAAAGGTTAGTGAGTTCTCAACATTTCCTAGTAACAGAACCTCATTGTGCCTGAGCAGATTATGTAAACCATGCAGTTTATACTACACATGCTTTCCTTCTGCAGTCTGGAACTGGGGTTCATTCTGAGTACAGGCAGCTTACGTGATAGGCCCTTTAAAAACCCCTGGGTACTGAATCTCTAAATGATCTGTGTCATTGCCAAGATCTTGTATGTGAAAGAATTAAACCCATCTTCTGTGGTACCCATGGGAGAAGATTCTGGAAGCTTGAAGCTGATCCTCCAAACTTCAAGCCATCCTTATACATCTTCATTTAACTGATTATATTTGGTGTCCTTTTGTGGTAATGAATTTTAGCTGTGTGTACAACTAGATCTTGAGCCCTGTTAGTCCACTGGTGAACTCCATCCAATATCCCTGCTCTTTCTGTTCACTACACCACACAGACTGTACTAATTGTCTTTATCCAGGCAGGGATAATGAATGTTTACAGGACATGCCTTTGTGAAATTCTACAGGCACACAAGCTGGAAAGCAGGCTGGTAAAATGAGGAGGAACCCAGAAAAAGCAACACCCAAGTCCCAGGTCTGCCATGCAGACATCTGTGGCAGGAGAGAGGGCTGGACATGGTTCTGGAAAGCTTCACCAACATGACAAGCAGATGCTCCGCATTCTTCTTGAGCACCTCAGCGTCCTGCCATCTTCTTGGCCATTCCTGCCGGGAAGATAGAGTTTTATAGAACTTCAAAACCATAGACATTGTTCTTCCAGCTGTGCCATCTGGTTGTTTATTTTTTTTACAGGCTGTCAGCAGAAAGGCTCATCTGTTGAGACATTGATGTGGCAGTGTGTGTGTGTGTGTGTGTGTGTGTGTGTGTGTCTGTGTGTACATACATATACATAGGTGTGTGTGTGCACATAGGCATACGTATTTATGCATTTATGTGTTTGGCAGAAGAGTCTTTGGGTGGGTAGGGCAGAGGAAGACCGGTGGAAACCATTCTGAGATATACTGAAGGAGTAGATCCCAGTTAGTCCCGAAGGTCCACGTGGGAGCCAGTCAGCCTCAGGCTCTTTCCACTCCAAACTCCTGTTGTGTGCTCCCTACTGGGCCAGATTTGTTCTTTTGCCCACAGGATCACAAGAAATAAGATACATCCATGTCTCTGAAAGTCAAAGCCAAGTGCCCTGCTGATGAGAAAGCAAAGTTGCCATTGGGATGGTGGAAGACACAGTACTCAACTCTTAAAATCAACTGTCCATTCTAATTGTTACTTTGTTAGCACAGCTGCTCTCAGTGTCTGCCTAACAATGGGAACTGAGGAACCATTCTTTTTCTTAGAGACCTAATAATACAAAGAGACTGTCTTATCTATCCCTCTGGCTCTGCTTGAATATATGAGGTATCTCTGAAATGTTAAAATATGTATCTGGGTATGTAACAGGTACTCAGCAAGGGTAACTGCTTTTCAATAGGTCTCCAAGGAAGCAGTTCTGCTAAAATTGTTCTATTGACATCAAGGATTGATTATTGAATAGGTACTCCATATGTAGGGACCCTACTGTCTTTATTAGCTCGTTTTCCAAAGAGTGGAGATTTAGAGAGTCCTGTAAGGGTTGCAGAAATTAAGTGGAATCATTCTTATTGGAATCCACATCCACTGGGTTGCATACCATGCTCTTTCCCCTAAAGAAGGATTTCTCAAACTCCTACTACTGACATTATGGACCAGATAATTCCGTGTAGTAATGGTTGTCCTGTGAATTGTAGGTTATTTAGCATCATCCTTGGCCTCAATCCACTAGATACCACTAGTGTCCCTCTAGTTATGACACCCCACAAGATACCTAGATACTGCCGGATATCCTTAGGAAGGGGAAGTAAATCTGTCCTCCCAACTCCCACCATCTACTGAGAACCACTGGCTTATAGCCAGCTACCTTTGAAGCTTCGCTACTCATGTGTTCAGGAAGCATCAGCTTCAGCAACATCAGAGAGCTGTTAAAAATGCAGAATCTCATGCCTCTTCTCAGTCCTACAGAGTCAGAATCTGCATTTTAACAAGATCTGCAAGGTGATTTGTATGCACACTAAAGTTTGAGAAGTGCAGTTCCATAGTATTGGTACCTTGTGGTCACAGTTGTTCCCCACATATTTTCCTGGACAAAATCAGTTTCTGGAAGTGAGATTTTTCACAAACTTCTCCTGGATCAAACTGTATTATCTCAATCATGTTCATGAGATGCTTGTCAGGAAATTGATTTTTTAATTCTTCTTGGTTGCCACGGTTTTCCTTAAAATCTCCCCACTGAGATTGAGCAAGTAATATATGGGGCTTTAATCAATTTACTCAGTCACCCATTCATTCATTCATTCATTCATTCATCTATTCATTTTTGTTGAAGAAGTCTACTATGCAAACCATAGGAAAGAGCATGTAAACATCCTAGGGTGCCAATTGGAAGCCTTTTCTGACATTTCACTTTTCACAATGGCCCTCACAACCTTTTCTTACTGAATCTGCACAGAAACAGCAGCAAAGGGCCCACCACTACATGGGAAAAAGATCTTCACTTTCAATATCTCTGTTGCTTTACTTGAAATGCATAACCAAAGATAGCAATAACCTTAAGGTTAATGACTGTCTGATTCCAATGTGAAAGGCTTAGTATATCATATGATGGTCTAGAGAAAGCATATTGGGAAGGATTTAAACTTCGAAATCAGAGTTATTCCCTTTCTCTACAAGTAATTTAGTAGGAACAGGTTAAGCATAGTACACTCACTGTCTACTGAAGCAAGAATGTTTTCTACATCAAGCCCTTGGCACCATAGGTTAGTGTTATCATCCCAAAATATTAAGGGCAAGCACTATAATAGACGATCTTCAAAATGCAATTAATTCTCATGAAAATAAGATATTTCAAGCATATTCCACATTTGAAGGCCCCCACCCCTACCACCCTCACCAATTTCTCTGTCCAGAGGTCATTCAGAGCCAACAAAACTAAAACCAGAGCCCACTGTTTCCTGCTACCACAAAAACTGAGCAGAGCACAAAACATAAAATCTGAGACTTTGGAGCTAATAAGATACAAAAGGCCTCAAGGACTGGACAGAATTGTTGTTGTGAAGGGGAAAGGAAGGGATATTCCAGGGCATGAGGAGGCAGAATCACCAGCAGAAAAAGGCTGAACAAAGGAGAAATACAGGATGAGAAGAGAAAATGGGAAGAACCAGTAAAGACCCATCTGTACTTCAAGCAGATGGTCTGGAAAGCATTTCACTCCCTGTACCTTTCGGCCAACTGTCTGACTCCTCTTCCTGGGTTATATGTTTTCACTTCAAGATAGGTGAGAAAGGGAAGAGCAAGCCTATCCCATGATCATGCACTGTTATTGGCTCATGTACTTTCACTCTACCTTGTAGGAGTACGAAGTCTCCAGCCCTAGACATCTTCCAGCTGGTGAAGAAGAAAGACTATCCTGTGTGCTACTGTCCCTAAATGTACACAGGAACCAATGTACGCAGTGAGTCATGATTTTGTGTCTGAATCTAATTTTATATATTTTGTATATGAACATATATATCATAAAGGATATGTATTATATAACAGAATCTCATAAACATAGACGACCTTAAAAATTAAGTGGCAAACATCCAAATGGAAAGTCCATTGAAAGAATCAATAATGGCTCCATTTTTCAGAGGCTAATTTAAACTGGTAAAGATTTTGTTATAGTCTTAAATTTCAGAAGGAAGAAATGATATTGTAATTTTCTTGGGAAGACCCAATACAATCTTTGCACGTGAAATTTAGCAAGATCAAGCATAATTTATATTGAACAAGAACATTTGCCAAGTCAAAAGAAAAAAAACATATTGGGTAACCTGCATGGCAGGTTCAGTACTTAGCATTAAGAATATAAAGGTGCAAAAGTCACATGTTCACCTTGAGGAGATGCAATATCCCAGGGAAGGTGGCCACGAGGACACTTCCACTCTGATGTGCCACTGTGCTTCAAGGAAGAGTGAGCAGTCACTGGTGCTAGATGCCCTTCATTCTCAAAGCCACATTTTGGTGGTCAGAGCCCTGGAGAGTTTATGGTCTTGCACAGATGACAATGACCCACCGTCCGTCTTGCAGTCATTTGGAAGTTTGCTTTGTTTCCTTCTGTTTGTTTGAACTTCAAGATGCTCCAAGACCTTATGGGAGCAGACTCATGGCCCAAATTAGTACATTTTAAAAGAAGGTGTGTGTGTGTGTGTGTGTGTATATATATATATATATATATATATATATATATATATATACATTCATATAGTTTACATTTGAATATATCTGTACTTTGTGTATATGTAAATACAAATATACATCTATACACATATGTATATATAAAATAAACCCCTTAAGCCACAATCCCATCGTGAGATACAGGTATTGAAATAATGGAAGAATATACACATATATGTTATATGTGTACTAATGTTGGTGGAGTGGACAGATAGATACAGATATACAGACATAGATCCTCTTCCATACTGTACAATTTCCTTATTCAAGTTCTTCTATTTTAATACCCACCTCCCATCATGCATTGCTGGAGTATACTCCCATTATGCATTGCTGGGCAAAGGACCTCAGGCATAAACTTCAGCCCACTCCTTGGCAAGATGCTGATACTCATGAGCTCCACCTGGGATGTAATTTGCTAGCTTGAGGGAGAGCTTTGGGCATTTTTGAAATCCAGCATGTGACTGAAAGAAATAAGATTTTTTTTTTTCAGTTAAACAAGGTCTGTCTGTTTTGTGGGTCTCAAGAATAGTAACTTCCCAGATTAAGCATTAGTAAATAAGAGAACGAGTCCATAGCTGTACCTAAAACCAAGAGAAGACTCTAAGGTTAAGAGATTTCAATGACCCAAGGTGGCAGTTTTAAATGGATATGAAGATAAAGGATGATATATGATTACTGGGCTATGGCATGGCCTAATCAAAGACAGATGTATGCCAAAGACTCAGAGCTTTAGCACAAAGATTAGCAGAGCTTCCCTACATCTATCAGGAGCCCTCTCAGCATGAAGTAGAGTGGGATGGAAGAGGGGAAAGTATAGCTGCTGAGGAGTCCTATAATTGTGCCTCAGAAGAGGTGGCATCTACACACAGGGACTATGATAACCCTACAGAAGCAAAGGCAGATTTCAAGTTATCTGGCCTAAACTTTATTGACACAGATGGTGTAGCTGGCATGCCTAAGCCTTTTCCCACCTCTGGTGCCTTCTGATGGCCCCACACCTTTCTTCAACATACCCAGATTCAACTCTCTCTTGTTTCTGCATCACCTTCCCTTCCAGGCTCCTTGATGGCTTATTGCACAAAGAATAATGCTAGTTGAAGTCATCCTCACCCTCTGAGGTTTCTCAGTTCCTCTTCCATCCATCAGTTGATCCTCCCCTTTAGGATTGTCCCACTTATCCATTCCCTTCGCCCAAAACTCGTGGTGTCATCACTTAGTAACTGAGTCCTGTTGTCCAGAACTCATGGGCCTGGACAGAGAAGAGTTCATATTTGGTGACCATGTTTTCTGAGATTAGGTGCCTTTGAGATTTGAACTGGACTTTAATGGGTAGGTAGGGAAGTGTTGGATGATGATAAGAAAGAAGCACCTCAGAGTGGAGGAAGCAAAGTGTACAATGACACCAAGGTACTGGAAGGGTATGGGGGACTGAGGGAGCAGTGAGAGCTCTGAGCACAGATAGCACAGGGTTTATGGGGAAAGAGTGGATGCCACATCTGTAAAGTCTAGTTATGATGTCATAAAGAAAAGTTATAACACCATTTATAATGCCATAAAGAAAAGTCGCTCTGGGGCAAAGCAACTAGGGCTATACAATTCACTTATGAAGTAAAAGTAGCCAAATCTGTGATGGAATGACAATTGGTGGTTAAAGAGAAAGGGGATCTGAGAATGCTTCATGGAACATTAAACTAATTTAACTGAAATCTAACAAAAAAGGAAATATCAACTAAAAAACACCCCCATATTTCAATACTGCTCAGGTCTCTGGGTGGGAAAGTCCACATGAGCTTGCTTCCATTAAGACTGAGGCTATTTGCTTACTGGAGCCTACAACATACTACTTGGACAAAGAATATGTCAGAATTTCAGACCAGTGGGCTGAATCATCTCCCAATAGATTGGTGTGGATTCTCTTGTGCTGTGTGCTTTTTCACCAGGTCTGGGGAAAGCTACAATAAAGCTTTCTTTGTCATTATCATGGGATATGCAATGTCAGTCATGTCCCCTCGTTATGCTGAAGCTCTCTACTGGGGCTCAAAGGGACTCCTAGCATGGTCAGCATCTATGAAGCCAGGCCAAGTTGTCCAGCTGCATTGGCGAGGGCAGGCTAGGCAGGGCCAGGCTGGACTCTACACCATGTGTGCCCTTTGTGCCAGGGCTGCTGTCCTGTTCACAGGGGGCTACTGGCAAGAAATATCCCCAAACACTCAGTTGCAAGGTTGTAAATTTCAGCAAGGTTATTCAATATTCATGTAATTACCCCGGAAAGCACATTTGACATTTCATAAATACAGTAGAATATTTAGCATTTGTCTCTCTCTCTCTCTCTCTCTCTCTCTCTCTCTCTCTCTCTCTCTCTCTCTCTCATGCTATCAAAGCATACATGGAAAAATAATCCCCAGGGACCCCTGCAGTCTGAAATGGCAACAGTTATTGAATCTATAAATTTGATCAAAACCTTCCTTCTTCAACCCCTCCATAATTTATAAACGGAAGTGAGACCATATAAATGAAACAGACTGCTGTCTCCCTCATGAAGCACGACTGTTCCTTGGAAAATTCTTGCCTCCCACCCACTCTGCCTGCAGCTTCAGGCCTTAATGCTGGGCATCTTCCCAAAGTGAGCTGCACAAATCTCAGACCATGCCCAGACCCATGGCCATAGGTCGGGGCCCTGAGCACGGAGGCCCTGGATGTCCAGGCAACAGTAGGCACCAATCATAAACTCATGGTGTGGCCTCAGAGCCACCAGACACTAGCTACTTATCACCCTAGACCTGGAAGCTGTGTTTCTTTTCTACACCTGAAACGAAACAATGACCTTCACCACTGATAGACTAATGAAAGTGACCCAGTGCACAAGTACAGCCTAGTGGTTTGTCCCTAAAAGAAGTAACAGAAGTTTTCCATACCTAAGGCAACATAGTCAACAGACCAGAGTTATTTTCAAAGCCATGTAATGAATTATATTCATTTATCTTGGTATGAAAGATGCACCCTTATTATGTAAATGTGTGTTCTATATCCATGTATGCATGCACATGCCGGCATGTAATATCTCTTTAAGGAGTGCATGTATATGTGTATGTCTCTCATGTGATGTGTCTGTGAGGTGACATATGTGCCTGTATGTGTATGCATAAGTATATAACAAATATATACATATGAATGTATGTGCATGTTAATGCTATCCATGGAGGTCCACAAAATCATGTGTGTTGATATTTATGACTGTCATGTGCTTGTATATGCAAAGATGAATATGTGTGCATAATGCATGTTAGTATGCATGCAAATAAATGAATGCACATGTATGTGGGTTTATGTATGTGTAATTTAGTTTAAATGCATTTAGTTCAGTATTTAGTTAAATATATTTAGCTTAAATGTATCCATGGGTAAATATATGACAGGTATTATTTTTTTACAGATATTATATGTTTATTCTCACACCACCTTCAAAAGTCTATAATAACTTTCATTTTGCTGAAGCACAAAGTGAACATCTGAGAGACAGAATGGATGCTGAGGATTGCACAGGTAGCAAAAGGCAGAACTGAGATTAAATCCTGGTCTGACATACTTTAGGCAGGTCAGTGCTCCTGATGTGTACATGTGTGGGCATGATGTGTACATGTGTGGGCATGATGTATACAATCGGCCTCTGGTGCCACAGGGCATTAGTTCTAGGACCCACCACGGACACCCAAATCCCTCATATAAAATGACATGGTGTTTGTATAACCTACACACATCCTCCCGCGTACTTCAAATCATCTCAAGATTACTTATAATACCTAATACAATGTAAATGCTAAGTAAATAGCTGTTGTGCTATATTGCTTGTGGAATAATGACAAGAAAAAACACTGTACAGGTTCAGTACAGATGCATTTTTGTTTTAAGAATATTTTTTCTCTGAAGTTGGTTGAATATGTGGATGTAGAAGCTTGAACCAAGAGGGATGACTGCATATACACATGTGTGTTGTGTAAGGCTGTGAGTGTGTGTGTGTATGCAACCCCTGCACAGGGCTCTCTGTGCCCAGAGGCCTCTGCAATTGCATGCAAAGAGAAGTTGCCTACATGCCCTTGTAGAAGCCACCTCCTCTAATGGGTCCTTTTATTTTCCTAGAGGCCTTCCCTTCACTGAGCAGTCTCTTCCCATGATGATTTTGTGTTACTCTGTAGCCCTCCTAGAGATCCTGCGGCAACAGAGGTACTAGCCAGGTGTGGGGATAGCCACTTTAGCAGGGCCATTTCAGCTCACCTAGCTTGTGCTGAGGCTTTATGGCAAGAGCTTCAGAGGCCCAGAGTGCTCAGGAGTGTGCTCTGGCCACAGAGTGGGCCTATCTGTGACTTCTATCTTTAAGGAAGGCAGACAGCACCAGGATGAACTGGTGAGTTATTAATCATACAATGGAGACCACCATATCTCCTGCTCAGGGTGGCTGATAGAGAAAAGTGAGATAAGGTACAAGTGCCTGGCATGAGGCCATGTAGACATGATGCTTGAAACATCAGCATCCTCTCCTTGCTACAGACAGCTGAAACTTACAGCCATGCTGCCCAACCAGACGGGGGTATTTTCCTGTTAGTCTTTTTTGCAAACTGTACACTTGAAGCCTGTAAATGTGAGCCTGTTCTAAGCCTGCCTTTCATCCTTTGAGAAATACCCACATGCAACAGTTGGGGTCTTGCAGCCACATTGGTACCATATGACCTGTCTCTGCTCCCAGATACTGACAACTGGCATTGAGGGAGACTTCCTTCCCTGCAGCCAACAGGCACAAACCAGTGAGATTCATCCTTCCAGGAATCTGGACTAAGTTTCCCCAGGGGGTCTTGCTGGCATCTGTGGCACACTGCAGTACAGAGCCAGCCAGACCAGAACTGGGGCATCCTGGACATGCTGAGGTAGAGGAATTTGTTTGTAAAGGAGGACAAAAAATGCAGCTGGAAGAAACAGAGACTGTGCAGTCCCCAGGGGACAGGCAATGTCCTTTGTTCTCCACTTCTCATTTTCTCAGAGACCTGACTAGAACACCTCACCTCTACTTCCTCAAGGAAACTGTTACATCCTTCAAAAAAAAGCCTCTTTTTAGTTCATGATATCCTGGTTGAATTTCTGTTCCTTGCTACTCAATTACACCGGAATAAATTTCTGAGGCACTGGGATTTCTAGAACAACCCTAACACCCTCCTGCACAGTGGGTGAAGACACACCAATTCTAGGATCCCTATAAACCAGGCCCATCTCCTTTGCAGTCTTGATGAAAAGGAAACTGTAGAAAATCTCAAAACATTAGGCTAACCTAATGGCCCTATGTGAGAAAAACAACAATAAAAATCTATTATATGCTTAAGGCTCCCAAATCCAACATAGCCTCAAAATGAGCTACTCTTTTCCCCTTAAATATCTAATATCTGTACATTGTATTCTAAAAAGACATTATACATGCAAACATCACAATAGCACATGACATATTTACATGTATAGCCAAGAGTTGGGGCAGGTGTCTGCATTTTAATATTTAAATAACATTGATTCAAAGTATATGGTTTTTCTGCTCTAAAGTCACTAATTCCCCATATTTTAGTGACTTTCCAAGGCTGTCTGTTTTTATGTTGCCTAGTTACTGCCCTCTGCCTTTATTGATGTCTCCCCTCCCTCTGAGCTTTACCTACCTCTGGCGGAGACCCAGAACCCATCCCTTGATGTCTTGCAGACACTGTGGCTGCAGCCTTTCGGCTACACTGGTGCTTTCTCTGAAGAGGCCTGATTGTACTTCACAGTAAGCAGCCTGAAGTGACACAGCTGCCTTCACCTCTCCTAGCAGCCTGCAAGGCCTGGGCTTCCTGTGCCAGGCCTGGCTCTAGAACCCTGGACACCTCTCAGCAGCTCCCTGCTGCTCCAGCCCCTTCCCCTTCCCTTTTGCTCAGCCCAGCACCTCCTCCCTCCCACCCTCATGCCCCCTAATTCCTCTCCTCATAGACCCCAACCCACTCAGATCACATCTACAGGGCCTGTAGTCATATTTAAAAAGTCCCATTACATCTTGTCTTGTTTTTAACAAGCACGATTCTCTCCCTGAGTGCAAGTCTGCTCCTAGCATCCAAAACATACTTCCCATGTCCTCCATGAACAACTGTAGGAAACAAGGCCATCCTAAGGAGTGTAAGGACATTCTCCATCCCTGAACTCTCTCCCAGCTCTCTCCCCTGACCCCTGTCCCCTGCCTACCTGCTCAGCTCCTCCAGGTCACCCAGAGTAGGTGGTCCATCCTGCATGAGGGGGCTCCTCCCCACAGACTCTTCCTTCTTGCTTCAATACCTAATCTTTCTAGCTGCCAAATTGCAGCATCCTTCCCTACTCAACTCAAACAATGTCTTCTTTGAGACTCCCCCTAATTCCCGATACCTAGCAGGAATTCAAGGCCACTGTCCTCCAGCTCCTCATGACCATGGTGGGAAGGAGAGCACCTCTTCCTGCCTCAGGAAAGCAGCTCCTAATTCCTCCCCAACACAGAAAATCAAGGGCAAGTCTTAGTCTCCCAGTCTTTTTTCCAACTGGGGTAAGAGACATCTATCATTGATGCAGAGGACTCCATAAAGTACAGGCATCCTAAATTGGACTGCTGAGAGGACACACACACACACATAATACTACAAGCCCTGATGACTAATATGAGGCCATTGGTTTCAACAGGAACTCAGGGTATATCTTGGTTATCCAGACAGGTATCCCAGTGCTTTGGCTATAGCCAAGAAACAGAAGATCAAGAGCCCAGAGCCATGGCTGTGGGCCTCAGGCACTTTTGGACTGACCAGTTTGGGAGGGAGCTGACCTTACAGCCAACACTTTAATGTCATTTGATTTTTGTTCTTCTTGCCAAAAGAAGTGTCAGGCTCTTTGCTAAACTCAAACTCTAAGCACTCATAAAAAGATTTTGGTTCCATCAGCCACTATTTGCATAAGGACATTGAAAAGCATGTGCAAAAACAATTTATTGGCAACCATGGAAACAAATGTTTAGGATTCTCATTTGTTGTTGGAATCAGTAGCAATGGGCTTCCTGGACTTTCTTTCATGAACACCTGGAGAGATAATGAGAATGTATAAGGGAGCACATGGAAGACCAGGAATATGGTACCAATCTGGGTCAACTGAGCATGGTTTTGAGCTCTTTCTGAATAGTACAGGTAAAATTAATATCTGGCTGTATCAGTTAGCTATGGCTGCCTAACAAACCATCACAAAATCTATAACATAAGTAACAACCATACATCATTCCTTACAAGTCTACAGAATGGCTAGGCTGTTGGCTGGTCCCAGCTGGACCCAAGTATGCTACGTATGTCAGCTGGTCAGTCAGCTGGGGCCTGCTGGTCTGCAGCAACCTCAGCTGGAATTATTCTGCTCCATGTGAGTTTTCATTTTCCAGCAGGTTAGTCCAGGCCCGTTCTCAAGGAAGCAATAAGAGTTCAAGAGGAAAAGTGGAGCATGTAAGGGCTCTTGAGGCTTGAAACTTATACATTGTCTCTTATGGTACTTTCTTTTGGCCAAAACAAGCCACCAGGCTTGCCTGGATCTCAGCAGTGGAGAAGTAAATGTCATCCCTTGATGGGAGGAGCTGCAGTCACACTGTAATTACTTTATGATACTACCCCACAGCACTAGGATAAGGAGCTAATTCAACCCATTCAACATTTAAGTCTCAACTTTTACAATGTCTTATGATCCTCACTTCTAGGATGAGGAAACTGACTCTCAGAGAAGTTAAATAACCTGACGAGACCAGAGAGCTGGAAAGTAGGCGAGCTGAGTTTGGAAGCAGGCTTCACCTGACTTGTCACCCAGTGCCTCTCTTCCATCTACCAAATGTCCCTGCCAGCTTTCAATGCTCTGCAATGTCGACCTGAAGAACCAAATGTGCCTGATGGTGGATGTTGATGAGAAACGTCACAGGGGGGAGGAATAGGCAATGTCCTGGTGTACAGGCTGCCACCATGGAAAGGAGGTAGATACCCCTGGGTCTGAGCAGCTCTAAAGCTTTTTCCTCATCTGAAAGATAGTGACTGCAGACCCTCCCTCACAGGGCCATGTGAAGAATAGATATGCTTTGGACCACTTGGTTTCAGATTCAGGGACTGCTGGTGGGCAGGTGTTTGACCTCAGGCAAATTGCTCTGCTTCCTGGTGTTTTGGCTTTCTCATCTGTAGAATGGGCAAAACAAGGGTCCTTGTCTCATACAGCTGCTGTGAGCATTAAATGAATTAATATCTGTGGAGCACTTAACATACCTGGAACTTAGTAAATTGTAGATAACAATCAGCATGCAAACATGCACATTTATCTGCAGGGCTGTAGAGTTAGAAGAGGTCAAAGTCAGTGTGCTGGGTCCTGTAGAGGATCTAATGGAGACCCAGGCACAGAGTGAGCACTCTGTAAATTTCTCCTACATTTTCAGACCTGTTTGAGAAATAAGTGCTTCTGCCCAACTCAGAGGGCAATGATAGAGGTGAGTTTGAAAGCCACTGCAAGTAACTGTCCTTGGTGACACTCTGGCCCTCTGTGGGATATAACTGTCGGAGTCCTTAAAGATGCACAGCTCAGAGGTCTGCTTATGTGTAGTGGTTAAATCTAAGGGGAGGGTCAGGGATTTCGCTCAGTGGTTCGGCCACCTACCTTGAAAGCACAAGGTCCCAAGTTTGATCCCCTGTACCAAAAATAAAAAAGATACCCAGAGATTTTGAGGGGGCCGGGGATTTAGCTCAGAGGTTCTGCTGCCTACCCCACAAGTGCAAGGACCCGAGTTCGATCCCCAGTATCAAAAAGAAAAAAAGTCGAAGGGGAAAGCATTATCAGGAAAAAAGCTAGTCATTTCATATTCACTCATATACATACCTATGTACACACATATACATGTGCACACAATCACATACACATAGACACACAGAGTCACACATTCACAGAGTCACATACATAGATATGTGAACATGTACATACAAACACATGCATTTCTAATTGGGCATTTGTTTGTATTTGAGAAACAAATATTCAGAAAAAAATCAAGGTCATGGGGGTGAATTGTGTCTCCCCAAAATTTATATCCTGAAATTAGAACCCCCAGCAACTCAGAATGTGACTGTACTTGGCGACAGAGTATTTAAAGAAGTAGTTGAGGAGTCACGTGGAAGACGCCGAATCAGCCCGCTGCAGACAGGCAGGTCTGTGCACGCCTTACCGAGGTCCTGAGTCACACAGAAGACACCGAATCACCCCACTGCAGACAGGCAGCCACCTGATTCCACATTACCAAGGTGCAGAGGACACTAGACCACCAGACCAAGGTACTGAGTCCCACTGTTCCTGGCCCAGAGGAAGGGGCTTCTGAGCCGTCGTCCCACTGCTCCTGGTCCAGAGGAAGGGGCTTCCTGATCACCATCCCTCCGGCTGCTCCCAGCCCACAGGAAAGGGCTTTTGGGTCACCATCCCTACCGCTGCTCCCAGCCCCTGGCCCACCTCACCCACCTCAGAGGAGGTAATCCGTGCAGGTGCTAACAGCCCCCCGCCCCAGTTGAAATGAGAAAACACATAAATAAGTCTCAAAACCAGACTTCCCG
>NW_004624841.1:1562311-1580673 GCF_000247695.1 Heterocephalus glaber | reverse complement strand
TTTCAGTGTGTATTTTGACACTCCTTTGTGTTCATCAACTTTCTCATTTCTGGGAAAATATCTAACATACAATTTAAAGGAGGAAAGGTTTATATTGGCTCACAGTTTCAGTGGTTTCTGTCCATGGTCAGTTGGTTCCAAGTCAGAAACATCATGGCATAAAGGGATGACAGAGGAAAGCTGCTCAACTCATGACAGCCAGGAAGCAAAACAACCAGGAAAGAACCAGAGAGAAAGAGACCAGTGTTCCCAAGGTCACACTTCTATGGCCTACCTGGGAACACCTAGAAATGTGTTTTAGTAGGGGCCTGTCACCCAATCAAGCTGGCAATCAAGATTAATTATTACAACCAATAAATTTATCAAATTAAATCAGGGGCCGATGGACCCATGATTTACCAAAGCCATATCAGAGAAAATGAGGCCTATGAGCTTATGGCACACACTAGACCAAGGAGTGATGCAACGCCTCACCTGGGCCATGCAAAAAGAGGGATAGCTAACACTGAGGTATAACTAGGACACACACCGACCTGTCATCTCATCAGACCACCTCATTAACACATAACAAGATAGACAGGCAACAAACTTTGACTCTCCATCCCCTGGCTTCAGTTCAGCTCAAACTCTGTCTTGATGCAGCCCACTTGAACTGCCTGCAATCTTGACTTGGACTTTAACCCAATCTGTGCTCTCAATAAGCCTTGAACTGGACAAGCTCTGCTTGGTCTGTAATCCTATCTGGCACCTGTGGTGACATTTCACATTTCTGTGGGCTCTCTACTTTGCTTTCAGTTCTGCCTTTTTTAATCCTGCTGGCCCCTATTAACCTTTTCTTAGCTACTCTGCACCTATACATTATTGTGTAAAGTGTGATGTGTGACTTGAAAGTTATAGGTATTAGTAATTGTGTTAGTCAGTGCAGGACTGGGGCAAGGCTCCTCAAAAGATTGTACATGCTCTGAATCAGATTTAATTCAGGATACAGAAATTTACAATATTGGCCTGTAATAGCCACCCACAGAGTCAAAAGTAGAAGAGTGCAAAAGATCTGTTCACTTGTTAAAGATCTGAAGGATCCAGCCAAAGGCCTGGAGCACATGGTGATATCCCATAGGAGTCCACATCAGGAGGCCAAAGAATCCACAACAAAAGATGGAGGGGTCTGCACCAGGAGGTTGAAGGGTCAGCACTAGAAGCTAAAGAGTCTGCACCCACAGGCTGACAGGCAGTTTCTGGAAGCTGAAGAATTTGCCTGGAAAGCCAGGAGACAACCCCCAAGGCAAAGGCAAAGACTAGAGCTCCTTCAAAGAGAATAGCCAAAGCTCTTCCAAGGAAAATCAGCTGAAATCTTTTCCTCTCATTCTCTTTTTATACCATTCTGGGCATTCGCCCTCACACTGACCATTAATCAACTAAACGCTCCCCCCACAGTAATTGATTGGCATAAAAGAACCTGTGATTGTCCGGCTAACTGGTTATCAAGTGAAATCTGGAGCATTCGGCAGGACAATACTGGTGAAATTGATATCATTGTAGAATGACACAAATACACCTTCTATATTAATGGCATAGCTAGCTCAAAACAAGACATGCCTAGATGTTCCAAGAATCTCCTTACCTCCAAACCCTTAACTTAATGACATCTGCGAACTCTCATTTGCCATTTAAGACAAGTTTTATAGTTTATGAAGATTAGGGTGTGAACATATAGGCTGACCATTATTTTGTCTATCAGAAGGAATACTTTTACCCCATTTGGAATGCCCTAGAATTTTCTGGCTATCCTTTAAAATACAGTTCAAATAGCATCTCCTTAGCATTCCTTTCCTGACAGCCCAGGCAGCATTACTCCTCCCTTTTCCCTGCTCCCATAGGATGGGGATCCAATCTTCAGATCACTAACCTAGTTCTACTGTCACCATGACCTTCACCTCTAAGAATGAGAATAAGAAAATTGCTCAAGTAATTTTCATATGCTGAGAGACCAGCATAGATTCTGGTATTTAGGACAGATAGATTTTTTTTAAGGAAATAAAAAGAAAGAGGAAAACACAGAAGAATATGGGAGTTGCAAGAAAAGTGAAAATAGTGGTTGAATTTATTTGAGATGGGCCTCTTCTGCATGCTCTTGGTTAGACCCCCAAATGATCTGAATAATGAGTATCATAAGCCATAGTGTACTCGAGCCAGCTGGAACTCAGAAAAAAGAATTGTCCAAGATTGAGCTAGGAAACTACAGAGCTGTGAACTGTCCACTAGCTTTCTAGTTTTCAGTTAGTGTCAACCATTACTCCTGTTTTTATTGCATCCTAGATACCTGGTCAGAGTGCTGCTCCTGTAAACATTTCTGCTCATCCTCATCACAGCACCTTAATATGCCTTGCACTCTCTGGCTAGGACAGTCTTTCCTTCACATTGTCACATCCCTTGCTCTGTAGTTTAGGTGTGCCGACAGGGGTCACCTCGCCTAAGAATATATTCTCAGTTTGTATAGACATTTTGTTCCCTGATGATCTAAACAAGGTCTGAAATTGCAGAATGCAAGGTTTT
This sequence comes from Heterocephalus glaber, assembly GCF_000247695.1. The sequence continues at coordinate 1,578,120 of NW_004624841.1, read as the reverse complement.
CTGATTCTAGGACACAATTCAAGAGACATATCAGCTTGGATTTTGTAGCCATCCTCTGCCACTTAACCAAATTCCAGAAAATCAATTACCCTCTCAGACTCTCATATGATCAAGGTGATAAATTCTAAGTTCCAGTATTTGCCCTAATGGTCCAAATTAGAGAAGATGTTTAAATCACCAGGTACTCGGAAATTGCTCTAGAAATTTCATTTCTCCCCTTCATCCCAGCTTTCCTAACTGGCCTGTGCCAGTCTAGCATTGTTTATTTCTCAGGGGGTTTTGCAAAGTGTACCAGCATGATTTCACTCTCAGTAACTTCTTTGAACTTCAGAGTTAGACCTAAGATTATTATTGCCTGCTTCAGCTGCCCCAGGGGGACAACTGTGGGTTAATCTAATCATATTCCTCCATAGAACCTGCCCTTGGGGGCCATAACTGAAGGCCAGTCATTCAACCTCACAGTGCCTGTCCACCTTGGGTAGGAAGGAGGACAGGCAGTCCCCTTGGGCCAGCCAAGTACACAAAGAAACAGATGACTGAAAGACAGCTGGCTTTGGCTTTCTGTCAGCAACTCTGCCTCCAGCATCCATCCCTTCCCCACAGACCAAATGTGCCGCAGTGGGAAAATGTTCCTACAGAATCATGAAGGCCTTGGGCAAAAGGCTGATCCCATTATCCATCCATCTTCATTACAAGGAGAGAAATTAGACCTGGGAAGGCCCCACAGGGTGCCCATTTTGTCTCCTCCCCTTTCCCACAGAGGGTCACCCCCATAATTATCCTACATAACAGCTTCTCAGAGAATAATAGATTTTTCCCAAGAAAAAGTCCACTTTAAAGAATTTACCTTAGGTCCCCTTCCCTGGATTTTTCTATCACTTTCTGCTATTTGATTGAATGACCTACTTGCAAGAGCCCAATGCAGATTGCTGAGATCACTTCTGAGTTATGGGAGCAGACAGCCAGACCCAGAATACAGAACCTAGCAAAACACATATCCAAGTTGCTGGTGTGTCGGGAGCATGTGACCCTGTAACATGGCAGGAGCATCTGTCTTCTCAACCTTTCTGGACTCCGGAGAAAATCAAAGATGGTTTTCAAAGCAAGATTCCCGGGCTAATAATATCAGAATCACTGGAGAATGTCATATAAATGCACATTTTCGGAGCCCAGGCTAAGCCACTAAATAAGTTATTCTGAGGGAGAACCCAAGGGATTGGGGTTTTGAAAAGCCTTCCAGATGCTACTTATCATGCTGAGAATTTGAGAATCATGGTCTAAAGAACCTAGCAATACCCAAAACCACCAAGACTCTGGGGGATGTCAGACATGGAGAAAAGGTAAAACAAAACTCCTGAGATGGAGCAATCTCTGAAGTGAGTTTATTGAGCCATTACAAATGGTAGCCAGAAAAAAAACTCCTGCAGTTACCAGCAGTAAGGTTAGGTAGCAATTGGAAAATTGTCCATTGGATCTGAAAAATATCAAGTGTTATATAACAAAAATTTGGGAAGGAAGGGATAAGACATTTACATTACACCTACATTGGCTTCAGCTAAGAAGAGTTGGCAGGGAGACTTTGGATGAGTGGGTAGTCACTAAGGAGAAGCAATGTCACTTCTGGATTCCTTGTGTCTGTAAGTAAGGCTCAAGGACACTTCGGGGTCAGGATAGGATTCAAAATAAGGTTTTATGTTCAAGAACCTAAAATGGTCTTTTGTTCTCTTTTTCCTGTAACTTGTTACCGATTAACCACTCCCATCTCTCTTTCATTCCATCCCGTGGTTTTGTAAATATAGGACACTTCAGAATTTTTTCCTTATCATTAAGGAGTAACAGACTTGGTCGTGAAGAACATGACCTTATTCTTAGTGATGAAGAACTGCCTGATCCAGGAAAGATTACCTGAGGCAAAGTAATTTTAGTTCTGTCCAGAAAAACCATACACAGGAAATAACTTACAGTCTGGTCTTAGTCACAGTGAATTTCCTGGCATTTGGGTGGTTCTGAGACAGAGACCCCATGTGTCCCATTAAGGTAAGATATGTACTCTTCCCTTCTTCCTCACTTTCTCAGACATCTTATCGACCTCAAAATCCAGGTGCATCATTAAAGTCAGGATACCCCTGCCACAGTGTCTCCAAGAATAAACTAAATGAGAAAATAAAACTGTTGGTGATAATCACTCACAGTGGGCCAGAGTTACAAACTCTCAGGCCTTTTACCTGTTACTTAATAAAAGCATGATTTGTGTTTTCTTCTAAGGCAAATATGTACTTAAAAGCTGCATTTGCATCACAAAAAACAATGATTCTTCACTTGAGTCTACAGATGCCCAATGGGTAACTAAAAGCAGGATAATGATAATTAACTTCATAAGGCCTTGTAAGATAAATAAATAAATCTGATGCTGGCAAAATAAAAAGGGTGGAGGGAGGAAGGAAAAGAAAGGAATTGAAATGTGTTCTGCACATGTACCAATCCTCTACAGTGAAGGCAATCATTATATACTGCAAACATGTACTAATAAATGTCAAAAAAAATAAATCAATGCAAGCAGGATTAAGTCTGACATCTTTGCCTTTATCATGTATCTATCTCCTTCATTACCTTAAATTTTTGAGTCATACTCCTGTTTGGCTCTGCATGTAGGCAGCTTAATCATTAAGAGGTACCTGTCTAAAAACTGCTAATACAAGGTTTATTAGCCCTAAATGTAACTAACCTGTTTCCTCACCCTTCAAGTCTAAAGATAAGAGATTAACAGGAACATTCCACTACCAATTTTCCCCTGGAATACATGTTTAGAATGCTAAGTCATTGCCCTAAACCTGCAGTCACATTGGATTTGCAGTCACAGCAAAACCTCTCAAAAACTCTGACCACCCTCCAAACAGGAGCAATCATCTCGTTGGAATCGAGTTGCCCCCTCAAGCCATAAGGACCTCTCTGGAACTACAAAACCAGAACCGAGATAATGGTCAATCTGACTCTACCCCACTCCAGCAACTTCATAAAAACTGGTTGTTTTCTTTGTTAACAAGCCAGCCTGATCTCCATCAGAGCTGCGCCCCTTTCAACTTCTCTTCTCCCCAAGATAAAGTCCTTTCCCAATTTTCTCTTACTTTCCAGTTAGAGTTTTTGTCTTGCAAATTCATGCTGTTTTAATTTCCATTGTCACCTAAGCAAGATCCCACACTAGCTGTCCTCATTCTGGAGGTGTTGAATCACACCCATTATCACACTTATGATGACCTTCACATTACCAATATTGCATTAACCAGATGATAAGCAAGAAATATAGAGAACTCTAACCATTTCAGCCTGGAGGTTTACTGGTTTTCCCTTCAGCTGATTTTTGTTTTTAGATCTTTCTGCCTACATTACCTTTGGTCTTAACTGAGTCAAGATACTAAAGTATCTTTATCTAATTAATCAAAGGTGTTTTACTGTTCTAAACCTTCTCTTACTTCCTTTTTAAAAAGAAGCAAACAACAATTAACATTCTTTTAGTATCCACTACATATTTGGCATTTTATCAAGTCAGGGGCATGCAATTTCCCATTTAAGGTCTAGGTGTTCCTTCAAGGCAGGCAGTATTCATTAAAGAAATAAAGGGGCCGGGGATTTGGCTCAGTGGTTTCGCTGCCTGCTGCGCAAGCGGAAGGATCTGAGTTTGATCCCCAGCACCAAAAAGAAAAAGAAAGAAAAAAGAAAAAAAGAAATAAAGCACCTTAGGCTTCAGGAACTTGAAGTTACTTGAATCAGGAAACTGCCTGGCCTGTTGTGGAATGTGTGAATGGCTTCTGATAATTTCATTCTCCAAGTCTGTCTCCTAACCATACACTTTCTTTTTTTAATGGAAAATTGAGTGTGTACACGAAAATAAGTAAATAAGTCATTTAAGTCCATTGTATTCAACAGGAAAGACTAGTTTATGCTGCAATAACAAATGCCTATGTCTCTGTGGCTTAACACATAAAATACAGTTTGCACTTACACAAATGCCACTTCAGGCCACAGGCCCCTTCCTGGAACTCAAGAGGGCCAGGCCACAGCCTCTCCTGAGTGGGGGAAAGGACCACAAGTCACATGGTAGCTTGCACTCTCTCTGCTTAGAGTGACGCACATCAGTTCTCTTTGAGTTTCATTGATCACAACTGATGTTACAGGTTCCCCTCATGGCAAGGAGCCTGGGAAATTCTGAACTCTGCAAGAGGAAAAGTTTCAAATTTTATGTTAAACATTCCTTTTCTCTTTTTTATTGATTCTGATAATTGTTGATATTCCCTTAAAAGCAGGTATAGATTTTCTGTTCTTAAATTTTATATAAACAGAATCATCATGCATGTATTTTTGCACAAAGATTTTTCAACTCAATATTGTGTTTCTGAGATTTATTCACACTGAAATGTGTAATCCTAATTCACTTATTTTGACTGATGCCCAGTACTGTGTTGTGTGAATATACCTATGTCTCATTATCCTTTCTATTGTGTATGTACATATACATATAAATTGTTTCCATTTGTTTGTTAACCTGAATGATGCTGCTATGAACATTTCATACACATCTTTTCATGAACTTTCTCAAGAGAATTTTAGACTATATACTGATAAAATGAACTGCTAAGCTATAAGATATTCCCATTTTCAGTTTCACTAGAAAATGAATCACTCACAAATAGAATTTGACAATAAACAGTCCTGGTGAGGATATGCAGCCATGGAGATTCTCATCTACTTTCAGTGGCAGCATATATTGTTAAAACCACTTTGGAAAACAATGTATAAATGAGTCCCATAATTTAAAAATATTTAGCATAACAGGATAGTAAATATGGCATTCTAAAAATCTTTGGATAGTGGTGGAAGCATTAAGATATTAAGGCAAATCCACAACCAAGGCAAAAGGCTCTCCAGTGAGTACAAACACAGCCATGGTGAAAATTCTACTCATGATGGAAGACATTACAATTACCCTGCTCCCAAGTATCTAGCTGGTTCCCTGTTGAATGTGGCTGTATTAGAAGCTCAACATGTGTCTCTGTCATTGGCAGGCAGACACATAAAGAAAAGATGGTTCCGTTAGTGTTGTTCAGGGAAAACCTAGGTTATTTAGCCCATCTATATTCCTCATTCCTATTACTCTGGCCACTTCAACTCTTGTGTTGGTTCAGGAAAGGCACCAACTAAACCCACGATTTTATTCTGTCATCCTAATTACTGAAAGAATCCCCTACAGGAGTTCCCACTGATAACTCACCTAAAGAAAACAACTCATCAAAGCCATTTTGAGTTATCTATCCATATGTATCTTCTCCATAATTCCTGACACTAATTCCCACATATTGTCATTCCCAGCCACATAAACATTATCCATTGCCCATAAAAAAATAGTGTATCTCTATAACCTGGAATATTTCTTCCTTTAACCAAAGTAAACATACAAAGTTACTAACTAAAGTTTTGTCTAATAATACAATATATTTTCCCCATGTAACTTATGTCAACCTTGGATTGGGGCTATAATGTGAGCACACTGGGTCTATGATATGGGCACAGTGCATCTATGATGTGGGCATATTGTTAGAACTGTCTATAAATCAAGACTTGGTCATAGAAAATTCACCACTAGGTTGAGAATGTGACTAAAAGAGGAATATCTGTGGAAGACAATTGGATGCTTTGGAAACCTCATTTTCCCCAAGATCTGCTTAAGTCTGATCTTACATAAACCACTCCCAGAGGCTAATGAAGTATTTCAGAACTTAACAGTCATTATACTGTGAAGGTTACATGGCAATGTAGAGTCTCATTATCATACATACAATTACTACCAGGTTCTAGTAGGAAACCAGAAACTGCTTCTCTAAAAAGAATGCTTGATGGATGATATCACCATACCTCCGCATAAATATTGAAAACCAAGCAGGCATCAAGAAACCCAAATTAATCAGAGCTATGGAAAACAGCCAAAAGCTAAATCAAGAAAAAGATAAGCTTCAAAATAGTATAAAAATGGTATGTATATATATATGTGTGTGTGTGCGCGTGCACACACGTGTGTGTGTGTGTGTGTGTGCGCGCATATATATATTTTTTCTCCCTCCCCGCATAGAGGTGGTCTTGGAGATAAGCTAGGTCAATGTGTCCAGAGGGGACAGAGCAGAACTTTTCTACAAGGTACTGTGTATACTGTTCTAAAATGTCTTGGGCTACCTGAAGAAATCATTCAAGGCACTCTTCTCTGTTTGACCTAGCTTGGAATTCACACAAGGTGGACAATCAACAGGCAGTGCCATAAAATACTGTAAAGTAAATAAAAGACCTCAGGTACCTGGATTATAATATTACAGTTGAAACACAGAGTACATCACCTAAAGTCCAGAGAAAAAGCTAGGGAGGGATTTTTTTTAGGGTGCTGGTAGGGATTAGAACAATAAAAAGTACCATATACACTTCCAAGACAGGATGCATGCTTAGAAAAAATTTGAGAAACACAAAGCTTTCACCATTCACTGATCTCTAGGGTCAGAGAAAGTGGGCTAGTACAGTGCTGAGGGAGTGCCAAGGCAGAAAGCCAAGATGAAAAGTCAGGAAGAAGTGGTTTGTTTTCTATTATTGTTGTTCCATTTTAAATTCAAACATTCAAGAAAATCTCAGTGAAAACATTACTGGAACACAAAATGAAGGATCAAATGTTTCAAAGATCACACACAGCAAACAACTCTGCAAAAATAGTTTGGAAAAGTGACTAAACATGTGGAAATTTTTAGTCTTAAATAATCAAAGATAGTGAGTGTGGGAAAGGAAGAGAAACTGATTTTCAGAATTATCACATCATATACTTAAATGTGCAGCTTACAAAAAAATTGTAAGAATATAAAGAAATAATAAAAGATTCCTCTACCAAGAGAAAAAAAAATTGATTGACAGAAATCCAGAAAGAAGCTCAGATATTAGACTTCTACATAAAACTTCAAAATTACTGTATTAAATAGATTCAAAAGGTAAAGGAAGAATACAAAGAATAAAAAGAAAACAGGAAGGTGATACATAGATGAAATGAGAATATCGGTGAAGAAATAGAAATTACAAAAACAAACTAAATGGCAATTCTAGAGTTGAAAAGAATACTAACTGAAATGAAAAGTTCGTTAGAAAGATTCAGCAACAGAATTGAGAAAAACACCAATGAACTGAGTATAGGAAAACTGATACCAACTAGTTTGAGGAGCATAATGGAAAGAGCAAAGAAAACTTAATAGAGCCTGAGGGACCAATAAGACCCCTAAAGCAGCCAGACCAAGATATCCATGAAGCGAATCTCAGAAAAAGAGAAAGGTGAAGATAGAGAAATAATATTTGAAAAACTCATGACAAAAACTTTTTATATCTGATTAAAGATATGAATCTACAAATCCAAGAATTTCAAATAAATTTAGGATGTGTTTAACTCACTATAATAACCCACTATTGTAACCCATGGTAACTGCTAAAAATATATCTAAAATATACACACACAAAAATTAGAAGACACTCAAAATGACACTGTCTCAGTTGCTTTTCTTGTTTCTAAGACAAAATATATAACACACAAGGTTAAAGACAAAAAGGTTTATTTTAGCTCACAGTTTATAGAGGTTTCAGACCATAGTCAGCTGGCTCCAAGGCAGGGTGGTATGGCAGAGGAGAAACAGTCCATGACAAGGTAGGCAGAAAGCAGCAATCACCAAACCTCCCTTTCACTTTATATTCCATCCACACTACAAGCTTATTGGTCAGTGCCACCCACACCCATGTTGGGGCTTCTGTTTTCAAAAAATCGGTTTATCCACACCCAGAACCATACCAAACCAATCAGTGGACCAATCCATTACCACACATCCTTAATCTCAGTATCATACACACATGATCCAGATACCTCCCCAAAGCCCAGCCATAAGCTCATGAGGCTTTGGAGTACATCTAGAATACAAGCCATAACATTCAACCCTTGGCCCCTAAAAGACTCAGTCTCATGCCTTTGTGCAAAATACATTTAGTACATCTCTAAGAGTTGCCAAGTTCCTAGGAGTTTCAGGACTGCTGAAAACTCCAAATACAAATTTTCTGCTGATATTTAAAGCAATCTCTTAGCTTCGAGTTCCTGTAGTGATGAAAAGGAAGTTAAACACTTCAAACATTCAGGGGCACAAAATAAACATTCCCATTCCAAAAGGTACAAATAGGAGGATAGAAAGAAATAAGATGAAAGCAAGATTAAAATTGAGCAGGGAAAGCATTAAATCCTGGAGTTACATGTCCAGCATCCAGGGCAACCTGTGGCAAGATGTGAACTCCAAAGGGTTTGGGTAGCTCTGCCACTACAACATGAGTGGTTGTAATTCTAACTTCTCACCCAGCTTTCATGACTCTTTGTGTTTTTCCTTAGATGATCCATATTCCTGGTTTCTCCAACCTCCTGGGGTCTCCATTGCACTTTCAGCTTCACAGTCACAGCTTCACACACCACCCTCTCTGAACCACACCACCTGATCTCCCAGCCTTTCTTCTGAAATCTGGTTGGAAGCCTTCCTGGCCCACAACTCTTCCATTCTGCATGTATCTAAAACCAGCACCATGTGGAAGACTCCAAGGTCTGCCACCAGCTGGGGTAATAGTCAGCCTTCTTTCTCTCTTGTCTGTAGTGGTTGAGTGCCTGGATTGCTGAGCATTATGATCCCATTCTGGAGGAACAAATTCCATAGCCTGCTGCCATCCTTGAACAAAGTGCTGTGGGGGCTCTCTTCTCAAAGCAAAGGTTTTTTTCTCCTTTGAAAATTTGAGGCTGCAAAGGGTGGAATCCTGCTAGTTCTTGTGATACCTTCAGGCCAGCTTTTCTATTGTTCTTTTCCAAAATGCTTGACTTTTTATTACGAATCTTTTCAGCAACCAAGTTCTCCTCTGTTTCACCTTTGTAGGCTGTTCCATCTTTGCAGTACTTCAACTTTACCGGCGCTTTCTTTCTGGACAAACTCAAAACCTTTAAAATCATTCTGTTGGGTACTTTGCTCTGATTCTCAACATAGATATGACTAAAAGTCCCCAACCATGCCCATGTTACAGCCTCAATGTTAGAATGCCTTGAAATTTCTTCTTCAGAATAATTAGTCCACTATCCTTAATCTCAGTCTCTTGCAAAGTTTTTGGACATGACCAAAATGCAGACAAATTTTTTGCCAGAGCAAAACACACATGGTCTGGAGTCCAACAGCCAATGTAGTCCTCATTCCCAACAGAAACTTCCTGATTGTGGTCTTTACTGGCTGCATTTCTATGACCATTCTAGTCTTCTGAGCTTTGACCAGAATCTCCCATCAAGCTCAGCTAACAGCATTTTAGGGCTATTTCTTTAGTTGGCATGTCCAAACCTTTCCAAACTCCACAAACCAGTTAGTTCCAAAGGCTTTTGGACCACATGGCCAGATAGCATCACAACATCCCAACTTCTCTGATAACAAAATCTGCCTTAGTTGCTGAGACAAAATACCCAATGCCAAAAGTTATAGGAGGAAACATTTATTTTAGCTCACAGTTTTTAGAAATTTCAGTCCATAGTCAGCTGGCTACAAGGCAGGATGGCAAGGCAAAAGGGCATCACAGAGGAGAAGAAACAGTTCATGGCAGAGCAAGTAGGAAACAGCAGCAGCAAGCCTCCCTTTCCCATTTTATCCCATCCAGCCTACAAGCCTATCAGTTGGTACTACCCACACCAGAAGGGTGAGGCTTCTGTCTTCAGTTAATCCATTCAACCACATGCAGAACTATGCTAAACCAATTAGTGGATTAATCCAGTACCACACACCCTCAATCTCATTATCACCCACCCATGATCCAGACACTTCCCAAAAGTCCCACCTATGAGCTCATGAGGCTTTGGGAGGGAACATCTCCATAAAACCCATAACAGATATATTGCCCCCAAATCAAGTACACAAAAGATAGGATGAAAATGGTGGAGATTAAGAACAAAAAAGGGAAGATATTTAGAAAGCAGATAGAAAAAAACCAAAAACCTTTCCTTATTTGTTATTATTTTATACACAAATAGTTTAAATCAAAATGTAGAGTTAGATAAAATGGACTTTTAAAAACCATTGAACAGGGGCTGGGGATTTGGCTCAATGGTTCTGCCGCCTGCCTCAAAAGCACAAGGTCCCGAGTTTGATCCCCAGTATCAAAAAAACAAATCATTGAACTATATGCTGTCTACAACAGCTGCAATTTTGATTCAAAGACATTAGCATAGTTTGAATGTGTCTCCCCAGAAAATATATGTTATAAAGTTAATCTCCAATGCAGCAGTGTTAAGAGGGAGGACCTTTGAGATAGAAGAGTGAGGGAACTAGGGGACAATGACAGCTTCCTCCTAGGTTTCAAAGGATGAACTAGACAAGATCAATGGAGATTATAAAAGGGCTTGAGGCTGAGAGTTTGATTTTTTTACTCTCTTGTGCTCTCTTCCCCTTCTGCCTGTCATGAGATGACACATCAAGAAGGCCTTTGCCAGTTGCCAGCCCCTTGATCTTGGACTGCCAACCTCTACAACTATAAGAAAAAAATCTGTGATTGTTAGGAACTGTCCAACTGTCATATTTTATAAAATGGAATATGGTGGAAAGTGGACTGTGGTAGAAAATTGCTACTGAAGAGTTGGGCTATTATCATTAAAAAATACTTGGGGGCCGGGGATTTAGCTCAGTGATTCTGCCACCTGCCTCGCAAACACAAGGTCCAGAGTTCAATTCCCAGTACCAAAACCAAAAAAAAACCTTGAAATATTGAAAGTACTTTTAGAGCTGGGGTAATGGGTAGAGGCTGGATAAATTTAAAAATGAAGGCTAGGAAATGCCTAGATTGTTGTAAATTAAGCATCAAGGACAATTCTAGGGAGGGCTCAGAAGAAGAAAAGCAACATAAGAAGAGCCTGGAACTTCTTAGTGATTTTTTAAGTGGCCATGATCACAATTCAGTAGAAATGTAGATGGTGAACTCAATTTGAATGGAAGTGAGGGACAAGGTGATGAAAATAATGGTCATCATTTTTGTGGACTTGCAAAGAACTTGACAGAACTCTTGTCTGTGTCTTAGAACTTTGTGGAAGACAGAATTTAAAGTGATGAACTAGAATTGTGGTAGGAGAAATAGCTAGACAGGAAAGTGTTTGAGGTGCTGTGTAACTTTTTTGGCTGCTTACAATAAAAGGAGAGAAGAAAAAAATGATTTAAAAATGGAATATATCATTAGAAGAGAAATAGAATAAAAAGATTTAGAAAACCCTCAGAGTGGCCATGGAGAGAATACAAAAGTATGTTAAGGGGAGAAACTAAGGCTTCAGCCATGTGACTGCTTACTAAAGAGATTAATACAAGAGTGATCCAAAGTATTTTGAGGGTCTCTGAAACAAGATATAACCTTGAAGACAAGATTCCTAAGAGGCACCTGTGGAAACCCAGCATTCATTTCCAAGGCTGCCTTAGGACTCTGCTCCCTGAATTCCAGTGCAGCAGTCCACTGCCACCCCAGGCACAACTTGCATGGGCCTAGATTTGGCTCATGCTCTAGCCTGGGAGGGCATGAGTGGTTGGCCTTGGTGAAATCCATGTGCCTCTGACCACAGACATAGAGTGATGGAGTAGTGGGGCCATGACAGCTTCCACCAAAATTCTGCCTGGGATCCAGGCAGAGACATTTTGCAAGGAAAGAACCACTTCAGAGAGAGAACTCTATAGGGCAATGTCTAATGAAACTGTGAGAATGAAACAGCCCCTGAAAAAACACCAGCCTGGGAAAGCAGCAGTCATAAGACTCCACCTGTGAGAGCTTCTAGGAGGATTGAGCCCAACAAAAACCATATGCAGGACTTGAAGTCAGAGAAAATTATTCTGACAGCTTAAGATTTAATACTGTTTTCCTCTTAGATTATGAATTTATATGAGGTGAGTTATTTCTTTCTTCTTGACAATGTCTCCTTTTTGAAATGAAAATGTCTACCTTGTGCCTGTCTCAATACTGTACTTCAGAAGTAGCTTATTTTTTAATTTTACAGTATCACAACTAGGGAGAACTTTGCCTCAGGATTAAGTGTATCTTGAGTCTTACCAATACCCAATTCAAATGAGAAACTGTACTTTGTCCCTTTGAGCTAATGTTGGAACATGTTGACTTGTAGGCTATTGGGATGAATGCATTTGTTATATGAAAAGTATATAAACTGGTGGAATGCGGGGATATAATGCTATGTTTTAAATGTGTCCCCCCAAAATGCATGTGCTGTATACTTAATTCCTAATGTAAAAGCATTAAGAGATAGCACCCTTGAAGGGTGATTAAGTCATGAGGATCCTGCCCTCATAATTAATGGCAATTATAGCAGAGCTTGAGGCTGCAAATTTGACCTCTTGCTCTTTCTTGTGTTCCTTTATTCCTTCTGCCTTCTGAAGTGGAATGATACAGGAAGAAAGTCCTCACCAGATTCAAGTCCCTTAATCTTGGACTTCCTAACCTCAAAAACTATAAGAAATAAATGTCTGTTCATTATATTTTGCCCGGTCTGTGCTGTTCTGTTATAGCAGTACTAGATAGACTAAGACAGATATATAAATATCTATTTTAATATAAATATATTGAAAATAAAAGAACGGAAAATATATTTCATGAAATGATAACCAAATCAGAGCTAGAGTTTCTATGCTAATATCAGCCACAATAGACTTTAAGTAACACTATTATCAAACACAAAGACAGATATATATTTTTAAAAGGATCAATTTAACATGAAACCACAGCAATTATAAATTATATGTTCCAAACAACAGAATATCAATATGTTTAAAGCAAATATTTACAAAACTGAAGGGAGACACAGACAGGCCCGTGATAATAGTAGGCGATAAAAATATGGCACTCAAAACAGTGGATAGAATATCAAAATAAAAACAAAAATGAAATCACAAATATGTGGAAATTAAACAACTCATCCTTACACAACCAGTGGATCTGAGAAAAAAAAAATCACAGTGGAAATTAGAAAATATTTACAAGTGAATGAAAATTAAAATGACCTTTAAAAAGTAAAGGAATACATCAGAAGCAGTGCTCAGAAGAGATTTTATAGTTATAAAAATTTACATTATAGATCAATGGTAGAGTGCTTGGCTAGCATGTATGAGGCCATGGGTCTGATCTCTACCATTAAAAAGAAAAATAAGCTACATTTTAAAAAGAAAGACTGCAAGCCAACAACCTAAATTTATACCTCATGGAACTAGGTAGAGAATAGAAAACTAAATGAGAACAAGAGGAGGAAAATAGAGATTTGAATTTAGGTGTCCACAATAGAGAACAAAAGTGGTATAAAGACTTGCTGGAACAAAAAGTTGCTTATCTGATAAGATCAAGAAAACCAATGACTGCTTAGCCCTAATGACAAAGGAAAAACAGAGAAGGTACAAAATCAGTAATGGAAGTAGATATTACAGCAGATGTTATGCAAATAAAAAAGAATTTAAGAGCATAGTATATACTCTTACAGACAACAAACTAAATAACCTAGTTAAAATGTACAAATCCCTAAAAGAACACAAATTACTGAAACTAACTCAGGGAAAAATATAAAATCCAGAAATAAATAGACCTATAATAATTAAAATATTGAATCAATAATTTAAAATCTCACAACAAAGAAAAATGCAGGTAAATGCTACCACACATTTATTAAGAATTAACACTAAGGGCCATCGTACCTGCCTTACAAGCACAAGGTCCTGAGTTTGATCCCTGGTACAAAAAAAAAAGAATTAATACTAATATTTTTCAAACTTTCTAAAATGTTAAAGAGGAAGGATACTTTCAAATTCATCCTGAAGGCTCGTTTTATCTTAATAACGAAGATTTTAAAATTCACAAGAAAATGAGAACCTACCATCCCTTATAAATACATATTCATAATTGCTCCTTTAAATACTAGCAATCCAACCTCAAGATAATTTAAAAATTTTATACATGATGACCAAGTAGAAGTTTTCCAAAATTGCAAGGGTGGGTCATGATAGGTCTCCCACTACCTCAGCAGCTATTATGTATAGTAACTGCCCTCTTCCTATCATGCCTTGCTCCCTCCCCTGTGTGATGTCATGCCAAATGGTTGCTCCCACCAAAGAATAAACCCTTCCCAGCATGCCCCTGTTCCCGCCTAGAAAATAACCCAATACTCGCTCACCTCCTACCATCTAGTGACATCACTGGCTCCTCCATTCCCTAGTCACTAGTCACTCAATCCCACCTCAGCCCCTACAAACCCCACCCCAGTCTCTATAAAAGACTCTCCCTGCCCCAGCCATATTGCTTTTGTCTCTCCTTTGTTCAGAGACAGCCCGGCAGATCTAATCCCCTAATAAAGGCTTGTTGTGGCCTGGTCTGGTCTTGGTCTTCTGCCTTTTACCTGACAGGTCACAATAAGAAAATTAATCAATATAATATACATTAACAGATTAAAGAAATACATGATCATTTTAACACAGAAAATGCATTTGACAAAACCCAATACCCTTCCATGTTTTAAAGAAAAAGAACATTCAAAGTAACAGTAGAAGAAAATTTTAATGTGATTAAGAGTGTTCCTGGAAACATAAAGTTAATATTGCACTCAATGGTTATAATAAATAGGGTAGAGTTTCAGCTTGATTGGCTTTGGGACCTTATTTGGGATTGGTGGAGCATACTTCTGGGTGTGTCTGGGTGAGTCATGGAAGCATGGCCTGGGGGTCTATGTCTAATCTCTTACCTATCTGCCCTTTTCTTTTCCTTCTGGCACTCTTTTCCTGCTCTACTCCCTAACAGACAGGAACTAAGCACTTTTTCTCTGCTAACACTCTTCTGCCTTGATGTCTCTGCCTTGGAGGCAGCTGATTATGGATGACAACCATGAGCAAATTAAATCTTTCCTTCTTTAAGTTCTAGACTTAGGGTATTGTACCTTCAAGGAGAAAGCTGACTAATACAATGGTGAAAGGAAAAAAAATTTTCCCTACAAGATCAGAAAAAAATTACCGAAGATGCTTACTTTTACTACTGCTAGTCAACATTTACTGGAAGTTCAAGCTAAAGTCATTAAGAAAGAAAAATAAATAAAAGATACCCAAGTTGGAAAAGAAGTAAACTATCTTTATTTGCAGATTCATGATCTTATATATAGAAAATCCCCAAAACCCTTACAAAAATATGTACCACTAGTGCTAACAAAAAAATCCATCGAAGTCACCAGATAGGTAAGATAGGTAACATAATTTCTGTTTCTACATATCAGCAATGAACAATTCAAAAAAATTAGCAAAGTAATTCCACCTATAATATCTTCCAAAAGAATAAACTTCCTTAAGGGAGTAAGAGACTTGTACTGTGAACTAAATATCTCAAAATTTGCTGGACATAATTTGGAAAACAATAAATGCACATATTAGGTTTATATATTGGAAGAGCTAACATTGCTAAGGTCTTAATATTACCCAAAGTGATCTACAGATTCAATGTAATCCCTTTCAGGATTCCAACAGCCATTTTTGTGTTTTTTGTTTGTTTGTTTTTTGTTGTTGTTGCTGCTGTTAAATTCTTTTATTGGTACATTTTAGGTATAAAACACAATTACATTTCTCATTGGGAATTGTGCCATTAAATAATGCATCTTGGTTCTTATTTTTTCCCCATTCCTAGCCCTCCCTTCACGCCCTCCACCCTTCCCTATTTACAAAGACTTTATTTCCATT
>NW_004624841.1:1499119-1559766 GCF_000247695.1 Heterocephalus glaber | reverse complement strand
TTTGCATCTATGTTCATTAGTGAGATTGGCCTATAGTCCTCCTTTTCGGTTGGGTCTTTCTCTGCTTTGGGGATCAAGGTGATGCTTGCTTCCAGGAATGAATTTGGGAGTATTGCTTCCCTTTCAATTTCACTGAAGAGTTTAAACAGTAGTGGCAACAGTTCCTTAGAGATGGTGATTTCATAACATTGTGAGTGTACCAAACACTCCTGAATTTTTCACTTCAAAATGCTGAATTTTATGTTACACACATTTCATCTCCTTAAAGCACAGGAGGTGAGCATAGTTGTCTGTAGAAGATGCTTATCTTTGCTCCAAATTCCTAGTGATTTAGTGCTGCACTTCCCCTATCATAGTCCTCAAGAGCTTCTTAAGGATCAGACACTACAAATTCTGTTGGATCTGATGCACTGTAGAAATAAGCGGCAAAACAAAAGTTGGCCCTGCAATCTTCTTTTGCACTATCTCTCTCTAAACAAGTAGATTTATGAGTTAACTTGTTAATGGTTCAGAACACTCGTATGTGGTATAAATGGCCTACAGAATCCAGACTTCACAAAATGGCTCTGTATCTCTTTCTATGGGCATGAGGAACATTTTCTTCATTTGGAGAAGATAATGGAACATGCCATAGACCACTGGATATCCAAAAGCTTCAACCATGTGTCAGTCCTCCAAATTTTCCTTGGTTTTGCCTCCCATTTCGTGGCCTTCATTATGTTCCACAGTGGGCACTACAGTAGTATCATTGATCATATGAAATTGAGAAGACAAAAATCTGGATAAGCTTCAGCAACAACCTCAAAGTTAAGAATTTTTTAAAAATAAAGCCCACAGATGATGATTTAACACAGAGGTCCCTAACAGCTATGCTGCAAGCAGTTCCTGCCCATTGGTAACTGGGCCTCTGCCACTCCCATCAGTCCCATCACCGCCTGAGCTTGGCCTCCTGTCAGATCAGCTGCACATTACATTCTCATAGGAGCATGAACTCTACTGTGAACTGTGGAAAGGAGGGTACATCCTTCTATGAATCATCCCAGAAACCAGCCCCAACTCATCCACCTTCCCCATCCCCCATCCCAAATCCAGTGGAAAAATTGTCTTCCACAAAACCAGCCCCTGGAGCCAAAAATGTTGGGGATGCTAACTTAATATGTTCACTGCAGAAGTTACAGTCACACAATGGAACATAACTTTTCACATAGAGCAAATGACTGCTTTTCTAAATTAATTTCACTTATATTTGATTCCAAACATTTTAATGAATATACAAATAGTGAAACATATCAACAAAAAAATTTTAAAAAGAAAAGTGGCTAATGAGTTCTCTTCAAGAGTGTAAGGAATATTTTGCAAAGATTTAAATGAAATGAGAATTTTTTATTATCAGAGGTTTCAAGGAGAAAATCATTCAAGTTAATTCCAATAATGGGTCAAAGTTTTGGCCACTGGAAAAAAATCTAAATAAAGTGGTTGTAAGATCCTTGTGTTAAAAGTGAAATATTTGATGCTATTTTAATTGCAATTTTAAACTCAACTAAGAATAATTCAATTTTGACAATTAATTTGTTGCATAGTAAATATTCAAATAACAATTTTAGTGATGCATAGTCTCATATTCTTTAGTAAAGAGAACATGTTTACTAAATTAATGGGCCTATGGAACAAAAATCTGCTTGGAATTGTTTGTAGCACACACATAATTCCTGATTGCTTTTTAACAAGCATCAATACTCTAATGATAGAGATAAAAAGTGTAGTCAAAATATATCACTATTTACATAAGCGCAGAGTGACTGAATGACAATATTAGTGTGACAAACATGTTAGCTACAAAAATTTAGCTTGGCAGCACAGGCTTCCATTTTATTGTTTGTCATCAAATTTTTAAAATGTTTACACCATTTGAGGAAGTATTAAGTAAGTCAACTTAAATGTCCTACAATGGTATTAAGCATTATTTAAATGAATTTTCTAAATTTGGCTTGCATTTTATTAAAATTCAGCTGTAAATCTTTAATCATCATATTCAATAAATGGTGCACCAAAAAATTCAGCTTTTGAGCTTTTAGCAAATTGAGAATTTTGAAAGCAAAGCTTGCAAACAAGATGACATTTAAATCTAATGCTGCAAAAGCAAAGGAAAAACCGCACACATTAAACAAAGAAAATCCAAATGGTGTTCAAGGTTTAATTTTTAAATTCTATAATTACTCTTTCAAATATCTCAACTTGTGGGAAGGATCTTTTAATAGAGGTTTTGTTTTTATTTCATAAAATTGATTTTCAGCAACAAAGCAGGATGAAATTGAGATGACCTGTCATGTTCTGGTTTTTGTAGCATGTACATTTGGTGAAAGGAACAAAATAATTATAAATACAGGTAATTTATTTAATGAGATTTTGGTTGTGAAAATATTTTTCAAGGAAAGGTGCACTTGACTGAGGCAAAATAACAGTACTCTAAAAATACATGGTCTAAAACAGATACCAATTTTAATACAAAAAATAGAATTATGAATCACTTCAATTTAGCAGTATTTTCTTTGAAATTATGTCAGCACTTGTAAAGAAAATACTTTTTCATTTAGAAAAACTATGATCTAAAGTGAATGAGTAATTGAAATCCTCAACAGATTAAAACTTACTACCCAAATTTACAACTCTGAACACTTTTCAGTCAATTCTACTTGAAAAATAATAAGATCATATTAAATTGTTAAAAATACCAGCGACACAAGTGAGGCCACAAAATTGATGGAGATACATAAGTTTGTACCAAGAATAAATTATAGGTGCATTTTTTCATTTCAGAAAATCAATATAAGGTTTGTTTTATTCATTAATGTATACAGAAAGACATCATTATTGTTCTACAAGTAACTTATAAAAATATTTGTGAAAAGCACTATTTTACATATGTACCACTAAAATAAACACAACTTGCTAATTAGTATATATTATAAAATAATATAGCTTTAATCCAATAATTATATAGTCAGCCTATTATTATACATAATTATTCCTCTATTCTTGACCTTGACATAGCAGTTATAGGGTACCAAAGATGGATCACCATATTATCTCCAAGGCCAGCTAAACAAATAGAAATAAATGAGCATGCAGTGAGAGAAAGAGTATAGTTTGGGAGTTATATAAGGACATAGTAAGAACATAGTAAGTGTTGTCAGTCTTACTTTTGCAATCTGAGTACAGTCATTTATTGGTATTTGAGGACAGTAATTTCCAGAACCTCCACAGATTTTAAAATCTGTAGATCCTCTTATATAAAAAGGCACAATATTTTCATAAAATCCATTTTACATTCTCCTATATACTTTAAATCATCTGTAAGTTATGTATAATATCTAATATATATAAATGGTATGTGAATAGTTGTTATATTTTATTGCTTAGGGCATAACAACCAGAAAAAATGATCTATGCATGTTGTCAAAGGTATTTTTTTAAATACTTTTAACCAGAAGTTGGTTGAATCCAAGTATATAGAACCTGTGGGTCCAGAGGGTCAACTACAGCTACATGTTGGAGAGCCCAGTCCCTGACCCAACTAACTCCATTTTGTTTCTCTGACTCCATCTTGCCTTTCAACTGTTTCCTTCTGAGTTCCGGGACTCATTCTCCACCACAGGTACCTTGGATCCCAGGAACAAGAGGCCTAATTGCCAAGCATTTTATGACAAAGGATAGAAACTCCCACTGCCTCCAAGCAAAGTGATATTCTTGGTGCCAAGAAAGTTCTGCGTGGGGGGAGGGGATTTAGCTCAGTGGTTCTGCTGCGTGTCTCGAAAGGTCCTGAGTTCGATCCCTCGCACCAAAAAAAAGAAAAAAAAAAAAAAGAAAGAAAGTTCTGCGTGACTGGTCCAGAGAAAATGACCAAAGATAACAATCAACAAGACCACAGCCAGATCAAGACGATCTGAACTGCTAACCATGGAAACCTCTTTTCTTTCTTTTTCCTATAAAACTCAAACAGATGTAAGCACTTTTACGATTCTGACATTGAGCCCAGGGCCTTCCAAATGAGCTTCATCTCCAGCCTTTTATTATTTTTGAGATAGGGTTTTACTAAGTCACAAAATTACCCAGACAGAGCATGGATTTACAATCTTCCTGCTTCAGCTTTCCAGAGTGCTTGGATTATAAGTACATGCCTCCACACCCAGCTACTTGCAAGCGTTTTTGAAGACAGATCTTAGCTCACTAGATCTCTGTACCTTCTGTGTAGTGACACTGAGAGTAAAACATAAAATTCCTGCCTTCACCAGTGTTCATTTCTCTGATTGATTTCTGCTATAGGTAGCTGAGCTCGTCCATTGGAACTCACCAAAGCTGGGAAGCCTTTGTGCTAACTCTCGTAACATGATACAACTTCACCAGAGTTCTCTACTGTCTATAATTCTCTCTCCATTCTTATTGATGTCCCCAAATACTTGTTGAGGAACTTGAAAGCTGCCACTATCTAGTAGCTCAAACTTCACTAATTTCCTTCCCTTCCTTGAATCCTCAGTTTGCTGGTGTGTGTGTGTGTGTGTGTGTGTGTGTGTGTGTGTGTGTGTACTGTGATTCCTTCCATATTTCAGCCTGTCTGTGTCAAATCTCACTTACTAACTCTCTCTGCTTGATTTGCCAAATCTGTGGTTAAACAGGGAACATCAGTGGTAAGGACACTCCTAAACACAATCTGCCAACAGATTAGGAGACCGTACAGATGAATCAAAATGGCCAGATGGGGTTTTCAAAGGCTCAAAGGAAAACTATAATGAATTTCTCCAGCCTCTGGTCCCTAAAGTAGAAAACAACAGATTTATGGATGGTGTCATCTGCAACAAGTCCTCCAGGTTACAGTGCTGCAATTCTCCTGTTTGGCTGAAATCCACTGGTTGTACTAATTACTGACATGACTTCATGTGTGATTATCCCAAACAGTATCTTTATTTGTGTGGGTTTAGGATTCTAGTGAAAGGGAAGCAAGAATGGCTTCTAGCCCAGGAATGCATTTGTGAAAGGACAAAGCAAACAAAAGGAGTAGGAAAATAACTGGCTAGAAGTTTTAAACAAATGCTTCCCTTTAATAACATTTACTAATAAAACAAACACAGAATAGAATGACCATGCTTGGCTCTCAAAGCAAGGTGAGCCAAGGGTTTTTCGTCAAATTCCTAAATTAGAGAGCTTACATTTTCCTGGGTCCCGAGGAGTGAAATTTCAACCACCTTTCAAACCCAATGGCCCTCTGGGTGAAGGCAATTGAATCACAAAAGGGATCCAATTTTTTGAAGGTAAAGTGCTAAAAATAAAAGCAGACTTTTCCAGTTACAGAATTATGTGAAGTTCAATAACAAGAGTTTTCTTCTCTTTTCTGACAGGTTTCTTCCAAGCTTGTTTTATCTGTTTAAATCTATTCATTCTGTACCTAAAAATTGGCATCTTTCTCCCCTGCTCCTCCTTATGCTGGATGCCCTTTTCCCCTTAGTGATATCTCCTACTTTCCACTCCTGCTTCTACTTGGCTTGACACTCAAACTCTGTGGTCTTCTCCAATCCCAGATTTTGACCACATATTTCCCAATTTCTTAGTTGCAATGTGACTCCTATCTCTTTCAAATCCCATACTTATGCACTCACTCAACTCTCTCCATGAGACCTAAGTGAGGAACATCTCTGACTCTCACCCTCAGAATCCTCCCAGAGCAGTAAATTCTTATCAGGTTCCATGGGAACAGCCATGTACTCTTCTTAATCTAATCTCTGAAGTTCACACAGCCTTACACTCAGCAAATGAGAAGAAAAATTGCCCCTTCCCTTCAATAAACAACCCTTGTCCTCATACCAAGCTCAGAACTAATATTTCCCTCTTGCTTTGACCACTTAGTCAGCAGGCATTTTCTGATAACTCACCTGGGCCATCCTCTGAGTTAGAAGATAAATGCATGGAGAAGAAAGGCACCATTCCTGTTTGTATTAGTGAACTAGGCTGCTGAAAAAAGGCAAAAAATGTATCACAAATAGAGTGGCTTAAAAACAGAAATTTGTGTCTTGTAGTTAGTTCTAAGGGACAGAATTCAAAATCATGGAGTCAGCAGAGATTCTTCCTTCTGAAAGCTCTGAGAAGAGTCTGGTCCATGCCTCTCTCCTACTTTCTGGTGGCTGCTCCCAGTCCTAGGCATCTCTTTGCTTGGAAATATTTCTCTTCAAGCTCTGCCTCCCTCACGACACATTCTTCTTCTCTATGTGTCTCTGTCTCCTTCTGGACCTCTAAAGACATTAGTCATTGAGTTTAGGGGCTAAACTCATCCGGTATGACTCGTGTTACATTAACATTATATCTGTAAAGGCTCTATTTCCAAATTAGGTCATACTCAGAGGTTCTGGATAGACTGGTTGACTATTCAACACAGTACACTTAAAAAATTCAATCTACTCACAGATAAATAAAAAATAAATTTACACCCACTTTGATGTGAGCTTTAAGAAACATAAGACACTATAGAACCACAGGGGAGGAGCATCCAACAAGCCTGGGATTAGGGAAAATTTCCCTTGAATGCTTATATTATTTTAAAATTTTATTAGCATATATTATTACACAGAATAATGCATTGGCATATTGGTACATGTAGATAACATACTTTATTTTCACCCTCTCTTACCTGCTGACCATTCTTTCTTTCCTTCTTCCCTTGATCCCCTTCCTCTTCTCTCATAACTTCCCTTCTACTTTCCTGTCATCCCTCCTTTTTTTTTTTTGGTACCGGGGATCAAACTCGGGTCTTAGCGCTTGCGCAGCAGGCGGCAAAACCACTGAGCTAAATCCCCAGCCCAATCCCTCCTTTTTTATTCTAACTACCTTTTGCTTCAGATTCCCGTTTGGGGAAAAAAACATGCAATGTTTGACTTTTGGGGCCTGGCTTAATTTGACTAATATCAGAGCTTCCATCCACTTTGCTGCAAATTACATGATTTTGTTCTACTTTATGGCTGATTTATATAATATCACATTTTCCTTGACCATTCATCTATTGATAGACAGACATCTAAGCTATTTCCAAAGCTTAGGTATTGTGAATGGATATGCAGGTTTTACTATAGTATGCTTTCCTTAATTATTTTGAGAATATACTGGGGAGTGGTGTAGCTGGATCAAATGGTACCTCTTTTTTTAGCTTTTTGAGGAATCTCCATACTGATTTCTATGGTGCCTGTACTGGTTTACATTTCCACCAACAGTGAGAAGGATTCCTTTTCCCCCACATCCATACACTCTCAATGATAACTCTTCTTCACTCTGGGATGAAATGGCATCTCAATGTAGTTGTGGTTTGCATTATCCCAATGGCTAAAAGTGTCAAATATTGTTTTCCAACCCTTGTTGGCCGTTTGTATGTCTTCTCTTTTTTTTTTTAATTGGTACATTTTAGGTATACAATATAATGACATTCATCACTGGAAATTAGCACCTTTACATAATCTCTCTTGGTTCTTATTTTCCCCCCTTCCCTTCCCCTGCCCTCCCTTCAACCCCTCCATCCCTCCCTATTTACAAAGAATTTGTTTCCATTTTTTCATTTTCTCATATTAATTCCATTCCCTTCTTTCCTTTCCCCTACCCCTCCCACTTCCCCTTACCCTTCGCACCTTTTCTTCATATTTCACATTATCTATTATACCTATTAGTCCTTATTTACACTTTCAGCTTCTCACACTAGAGAAACTATTTGATATTTATACATGTGTGTGCTATTAATTTCACTTAAGAGTATCACCTCAACGTGCATCCATTTAGCTATAAATTCTCTAATTTCTTATTTTTGATGGCTGAGTAGTTCTCCATTTTATTAAAAAACCACATTTTCTTTATCCAGTCTCAAGTTGATGAGCATTTGGGCTGCTTCCAAGTCTTAGCTATTGCAAATCATGCTGCTATGAACATGGGTGCACATATATCACTGTGGTATGATTCTTTTGATTCTTTGGGGAAGATACCCAGCAGGGGAATAGCTGGGTCAAATGGGACTTCCATTCCTAGTTCTTTGAGGTATCTCCATTCTGATTTCCATAGTGGTGGCACCAGTCTGCATTCCCACCAGCAGTGGAGCAGGGTTCCTCTTTCCCTACAGCCCCGCCAGCATTTGTTATTGGTTGATTTCATGACAGCAGCCAATCTTTCTGGAGTGAGGTGAAATCTCAGCATTGTTTTCATTTGCATCTCTTGAATGACCAGTGATGTTGAACATTTTTTCATAAGTTTATTTGCCATTTCTACTTCTTTGTGTGAGAAATGTCTGTTCATTTCAGATGTCCATTTTTTGATTGTGTCTTTAAATTTGGGAGGTCTGATCTTTTTAAGTTCTTTATAGATTCAAGATAGTAGACCTTTGTCTGAGGAAGAGCAGGTGAAAATTTTTTCCCACATTGTAGATTGTCTCTTCACACTGTTGGTGCTTTCTCTTGCTGTGCAGAAGCTTTTTAATAAGAAGAGATCCCACTTGTTGATTGTTTGTGCTAGTTCTCGGGCAACTGAGGTTTTGTTCATAAAATTTTTTCCTACACCGATGTCTTCAAGAGTTCTACCTAACCTCTGTTCCAGATGGCTCAGCATTTCTATTTTAATATTTAGATCTTTAATCCATTTTGATTTTAGTTTAGTGCATGGTGAGAGATATAGGTCTAGTTTTAATCTTTGGCAGGTTGAAATCCAGTTTTTCCAACACCATTTATTAAATAGGCTATTTTTCCTCCAATGAGGGTGTTTGGCTCCTTTGTCAAAGATGAGGTGGCTGAGTGTGTCTAGAGTTGTTTCTGCATCTTCTAATCTGTTCTACTGGTCCTCAGGTCTGTTTCTTTGCCAGTACCATTGCATGTCTTCTTTTGAGAAGAGTCCATTCATTTCATTGGCCCATTTATTGCTTGGGTTATTTGATTTTTGTTGTTTTTTCCATTCTTTGCATAGTCTAAATGTTAATACTGTCTTGAAAAAGTAAATAGCAAAGATTTATTTCTATTCTGTATGTTGTGTCTTTGCTCTGTTGATTGTTTCCTTTATTGTGCAAAAGCCTTTTAATTTGACATACTCCCATTTAGAAAATTCAATTTGTCTATTTTTTTTTTTTACTATGACTTTGAAGTAATTTTGAATTTGGTTAGTGTGATGCCCCCAGTATTTCTCTTTTGCTCAACATTGCTTTGGCTCTTCTGGATCTTTGCTGACTCCATATGGATTCTATGATCACTTTCTCTAGTTCTGTGAAGACTGTCATTCATATGTTGATGAGAAGTATGTTGAATTTGTAGATTGAATTTGGTAATATGGCCATGTTAACAATATTATATGAGCTATCCATGATCAGGGAAGCAGTTTCCATTGTTTAATGTCATCTTAAATTTCTTTTTAAAGTGTTCTATAATTTTTATTGTAGAGGGTTTTTCAAAAATTTCCTCAGTTAGTATTATTCCTAGGTATTTTATTTAATTTTATTTTTGAATCTGTTATGAATGGAACTATTTTCCTGATTTCTTTCTCAGAAACAGACCCACCAATACCACACTGTAGCCAGAATCATTTGGACACGTATTACCTTTTCAATGTCCTGAGTAAAACCTACCCATGTCTCCCTAGAGGCTTCAAGACAATTCTAGCTTCTTAGCAAAACCAGAGACAAAACATCTCGCCCTAGTCACTACCCTCATCTTTTCCCAAACCTTCCCTCTGCCTTCGAGACCTGAGTTCACTTTATACTTTTAGCCACTCCTGTTCCTTTCATACCCCTCCCCCTTGACTTTCAAGTTCTTCAGGAAGATTTCTAGACCTACTGTTTATCTGTAGTTTATGACAGGTAGTCTATTTCATTTTTAGTTTTCCTGCACAGTGCTCCAATATCTATTACTGTTCTAGCCTGACTCTTCACAACAAAAAAATTTTTTCACAGTAAATAAACTATAAGCTCCTTGGAAGCATATTGATCGCCTTCTTTATGCTTGAACTCAAAGTACTCAATGTGGAATGTGCCCTGTGGACTCAGGGTGGGTCTGACTATCAAAGTACTGCAGGAGAAAGATCACATGGAGCCCAGCAAGAAGATACCAAGAGCCATAAGGACAGAACATGCCAGAGATTGACACTTACGGCACCCTGATTTTGAGCATCCAACCTCCAGAACATGATAAACACATTTATGTTGTTTAAGCCTCCTGGGCAGCCTGAATGAACTAGTACTAATATATAATGAAACCCAGGCTTGTCTTCTGTAAGGTTTGGCAATTGCTCTCAACTATAAGTGTTTATCTATAGACTCTCAGCTCTAATCTTTTCATGTATGTTTCCATCCAACTTGATTATGGTAACTTTGTATAAAGTTTTGACATCTAGAAGTGTGAGTCCTCTACCTCTATTGCTTATCAAGGTCCCTTTTACTCTTCTGGTCTCTTGCATTTCCATATGAATTTTAAGTTGGTAGTTTGATAGGGAGGCCACTGAAACATATATTTGTGAAATATTACCATCTTATAATATTAACTCTTCTAATTCATGAACATGTGTAAAATTTTACATTTCTTTGAATACATTTAATCCAAATATTTTATTCTTTTTGATGCTTTTGTAAATGGAATTGTTTTCTTAATTTTATTTTACTGTTTATTCCTAGTGAATGGATACACAAGTGATTTTTACATTAATTTGTATCCTCCAGTCTGTTGACTAAGTCTATTACCTCTAGTAGACATATTTGAGAATATTTTTAGGATTTTTCTATATATAAAATGTCATTTGGAAATAGAGATCAGAGACAGTTTTACTTCTTTCATTTTAATATAAATACCTTTTATTTCATTTTTTCACATAATTATCTTTCCTGGAATTTCTGGTACAGGGATGAATAAAAATAGCAAAAGTGGACATCTTTGCCTTAATTCCTGATTTTAGAGGCAAAGTCTTTTACTGTATCTCTGGGGTTTCCTAGATGTTGAGAAAATTCCCTTCTATTCCTAGATGGTTGAATATTTTCATGAAGGAAGAGTGTTGGGATTTTTGTCAAATGCTATTTCTCCACCTATGGAGATGATCCTGTAATTTTTCTTCCTTCCTCTATTAATATGGTGAATTACATTGGTTGATTTTCATGTGTTATACAAACCTTGCATTCTGGAATAAATCACATTTGACTGAACTGCATAATTTTTATATGTTGCTTAAACTTATTTGCTAGCATTTTGTAGAAAATTTTTGCATCTATATTTAAATGATATTATTCTGTAGGGTTTTTTGCTCATAATCTCTTCATCTGGTTTTAGTATCAGGGTACTAATGCCCTTAGAGAATAAGATTAGAAGCACTCCTTTCTCTTCTTTTACTTTTGAAGAAGTTTGAGAAGGATTAGTGTTAATTAGTTTTAAATGTTTGGTAGAATTCACCAGTGAAGCCATCTGGTCCTGGGCTTTTTGTGGGAAACGTTTTAAAGTGCTAACTCACTCTCTTTGATTATTTTAAATCTAGCCATATTTTCCATTTTGTTTTGAATCCATTTTGGTGTTTTGTCTTTCTGTAGAAGTTCATCTAGGATATCTGATTTGTTTTTTTCTTTGGGGGGGTGTTTGTTTTTGTTTGTTTGTTTGTTTGGTACCAGGGATCAAACTTGGGACCTTACCCTGTGAGGCAGGCAGTGGCACCACTGAGCTAAATAGGATATCTGATTTGTTTGTATGAAATTTTCACAGTATTCTTTTGAAATGCTTTTTATAATCTGTTCAATAAAGTAAGAAGTCATGAGTCTATGCTAATATAAGTTATTTAATTAGTAGCAAGAAAACTACTTTGCAAGTATGTCAACTAACTACACTCCTGTGCCCCATGACAACATTTCACTCAACACTGAACTGCATGTACAAAAGCAGTCCCATGAGATTATAATGGAGCTAACAATTTCCTACCATCTTGAGATATCATAGTTCTGGCAATGTAGCATAAGCTATTATTCATGTGTTAGTGGTGATGATGGTATAAACCCACTGTGCTGCCAGTCATGTAGAAATATAGTTCAGACAGTTACATAGTGCACACTAACTAATAATGAATTATGGTTACTAGTTTATGGGCTTAGTATATTTTATGTCATTATTTTAGAGTGTGCTCCTTCCACTTACAAAAAAAGTTTATGCAAAAACAGCATGCCATGTGTTGCTGGCACTGACCTCATTCACCTCTTATTTACCACATCTCTTCATTGCATCAAGCACCTGTGTGCAGTGATCAACCTACACCCTCTAGATTCACCTAAGTATATCTTGTGATCTGTGTATTGATGGGCTCACCAAAGGATGCATTTCTCAGAATACAACCTTCTCCATAAATGACTCATGACGCCATAGAAGAAATAATAAAATTTAAGTCTCTGCTAAAACTAGTGAATGAATGCTTCATGAAGGAAAGTCTCTTTGTATAGTCTCAAAATATCTCCACATAAATTAGTGTTTTACAAGAATGAGGAGTAGTTATTCCTGAGAATTATTAACTGAGAAACTTAATGAATATCAGCTGAACTAAGTGATCAAAGTTAATGTCACTGTTTTCTGTTACTATAATAGAACACACGAGACTGGGTAATTTTAAAGAAAAGAGGTTTTATTTTGGAACATGGTTCTAGAGGCAAGAAAGTCTAATGCTTGGTGATGGCCATATGCCACTCTACCCCCAGCAGAAAACTAGAACGGCAGTAGGGCACATTTGGAAGAGAGAAAGGAGGGCTGGACTCCCATAGAAAGGCATTAATCCATTCAGAGGGTTCCACTCCTTGACTCAAACACCTCCTGCTGGCCTCCATTGCCCAAAGTAGCCACCTTGCAGAATTCATCTTCCAACACATGAACATTTAGATGACACATTAAAACCATATCAATCACTGATATTGGGAAATCTGAAATCATATGATTTTTTACTATAATGCATTGAGAAAGATAGAGCATCATTACTGTTCCATGATTAACAAATAATAATAATAACAATTAATGTAGGAGAAGCTGAGCCAGTCCCAGCACCCAGAAGGAGGCTCCCCCGCTGCCATCCCAAGCTCCTAGGGCAGAGAAGCTGAGCTGTGTGGGTGCCAGAAGCACCCCCCTGCTGTGGAAATGAGAAGACACATAAAAAAGCCTCAAAAACAGACTTCTGGATCACCTACAGCAACCCCAAAGGGAAAAGAAATGGAACAATCTGATACTCAACTACTCGGACTCTCTGAACTGGCAACAAAAGAGGATCTGGGAAAAATGAAATCAGAAATAATTACTCAGATAACAGCAAAGACTGTGCTCATGGTGCAAGACATGGTTAATAAATCTAGAGAGGACACAGATAAAAAAATAGAGGATCTGAGGAACAGGATGGAATCCCAGCATAGAAAACAAATGGAATCCATAAAACAGATGCAAACAGATATCCAGGAGATTAAAAACTCCATCAAAAGTCTGCACAGCAGAATGAACTAATATGAGGATAGAATTTCAGATATAGAAGAAAAGATTGCAATTAGTGAGTAGGAAAAGAAAAATTGCTTTAAAATTGTAAAGGAACACGAGAAATTAATCCAGCAGATGCTAGATGATGCAAAGAAGAATAACATAAGACTGATTGGAGTCAATGAAGAAACTGGAGAAAGTGCAGATGACATAAAAAAACTGTTTACAGAAATGATGGCAGAAAACTTCCCAAGGAGGGGAAAAGAACTTGACATACAGATAAGTGAGGCATATAGGACTCCAGCTAGCCTTAATCAAAAAAAATCTACACATAGGCATATAATAGTTAGGATTCCAGAAATCGAACCGAAGAACAAAATTCTACAAGCAGTGACAGAAAAGAAGCAAATCACATACAAAGGAAAGCCCATCAGAATCACAGCAGACTTCTCAGTCCAAACCCTCAAGGCAAGAAGACCTTGGAGTGATGTATTTCAAGCCCTAAAGGAAAACAGCCTCCAACCCAGATTGATGTACCCTGCAAAACTATCTTTCAAAATGGATGGAGAAATAAGATACTTTCATGATAAAGAACACCTGAGGAACTTCATGAATATCAAATCGGCACTCCAAAAAATTTTAGACAATACCCTAGGAAAAGACAATGAGGATCCCAACCCCAGGAAACCCAGCAGAATGCCTTGATTACTGTAGCTTTAGAAGAAGTCTTAAAATTAGGTACTAAACATTTTCCAACACTGTTTTTGTTTTTTGGTTTTTTTAACTTTCCTAGGCCCTTTGTACTCCTACATAACTTTTAAATTTCAATATCCAATTCTTCATTTATAGCAAGTATAAACATACCTGAATTTCTATATATACCTTGTGTTTTCTAATCCTGATAAATTCAAATACAAGCTCTAGGGGCTCCTAGATTTCTTAATATTTTCTCTGTAGATGATCATTTCATCTACATATAAAGATTTTGCTTCTACCTTGCCAATCCTATCCTAATTGTGTCATTTTATTGCCAGACTATTTTGATGGGGCCTAGGTTTCAAAGTTTAATGGAAAGATAAAGAGTGAGCATATCTGCGCTTGTTCCCCACCTTATGGAGTAAACATTGTATCTTCTCCATTCATATAAGGCGTTCTCACTGGAAGTATGGAGTACATGTCTTTAATCTGTTGAGAAGGTTCTGTTCTACTTCTAAACTCCTGGTAGCTTTTACCATGAACAGCTGTAGAATTTAGTCCAATACTTTTTCTCCAACTACTGACAGGATCATATGGCTTTTTCCTTTCCTCTGTTAAAATGATGACTTTTGGGGTGGATCTTCCAATGCTGAACCAACACTGCCATCCCTATAATAAAACCACTGTCTACATCCTGCCAGATCTGACTTCTAATAGTTTCTTTCATTAAACAAATTTCTATCTATGTTCATACTTTTTTCTTCTATTATCTTTATCCAGTTTTAGGATTAGCACAATGTTGAGTTCCTAAAATGAGGGGAGAAGTGTTCCTTCTTTTTTCTGCTTTAATTGTTTAATATAATTTATCAGTTAAAATGTATATGAGCCTGCTGTTGTCATATAGGTAGGTTTTCAAACTAGGAATATACTTTCTTTAATAGGTGCTATTCAAATTTTATGTTTCCTCCAGAGTTAGTTTCCTTAATTTGTCTTCCAAGGTACTTCTTAGAAGTTGTCCAATTTATTTCAAAAAAGAATTTTGTAATATGCTTCTATATTATTTTAAGTTCTGTAAAATCTGTAGTAATGTCTCCTAGATCTTGACATTGTAATTTAAAAAATGTATATTTGATATTGTGTAATAGGAAGAAAAGGTCTAAAGGAGCAGGGTAAGTGGGAGGGGGAGGGGAAAGGAAAAAAGGGAAAAGAAAAAATATGAGAAAAGGAAAAAAATGGAAACAAGGTCTTTGCAAATAGGGAAGGGTGGAGGGGATAAAGGGAGGGCAAGGGAAGGGGAAAAAAAATAAGAACCAAGATACTCATGTAATGGTACAAGACCCCAATGATGAATGTAACTGTATTTTATACCTAAAATGTACCAATAAACTTAATGGGGAAAAAAAACAATTAATGTAATTACAGGGTGATGTTGGTCAATGATAGGCACTGTACAATGTGCTTCTACTCTATAAGCATATGAAGACCAAGAAACAGAAGAAAATCTCAGGAACTATTCATGACCAAATAGTACTAAAAATGCAATGCAATGCAGTGTTATATTGGACAACACTGAGAACTTGGAAAACAATGATAAAAAGAGCATTATGTGCAACTGGACAAGTCACTGCTTAATTATTCTGTCTCACTTTTGTAAAGTACAAGTGGAGGTGAACCTATACATATCCAAAAGTTACTCATCCATGAAATATCTTTCTAAAGTTCTGAACATAACAAATGTCTAATTCATGCTCACTGATAACCTTTTTATTTGGTGTAGCTCTCTTTCTCTACTCCATGATTTATTCTTACTTTGTGGTTGGGCTCATTCTGCCTATTTGATTTATGTTTACCATCTAATTGTGTCCTTTAGGGTCAGTTTTGCCAATATCTTGCCCAACATCCAATTGTTAAAACTTTGTTTCTGGCCTTTGTTTATCCCTCCTACCCACCAGCAGTGTCCAAGTCTGAGTGTGTCAAATGTCTGAACCATCTCTCCTGATTGATCTTAATTTGTTCTCAAGGATTATTGTCTCAGTAATACTTTATCTGACTATTTTTAAAATGGCAATGTATTCTCACAGAGCAATATCTAACCTCCTTTACTTTTCTTCATAATACTTGTGTTTATTACATTGCTGTGAGAATTTCATGTCTCCCTGTCTCTGAGATGTAACCTCCATTAGGGCAGTCTATTTCGGCTGTGTTCTCACTAATCTATTTCCATTTTCTAAAACAGGGCAATAAATACTAGCAAATACATGCAATTTTCTTGCTTGTTGTACAGATGGCCTTGTGCTTTCTCTGAAGAGGTCTGCCTGTCCCACATATGATCCACTGTGGACCAAAGTTGCCATTTTATGGACCAGGATGGACATTCATTGTGTTGAGTAGTATTCCACCAACTAGGCTTCACAAATAGACTGAAGAGTTCATGTATCATTTAAAATACGTAGGATGAATGCTCCAGGAACTTACTGGTTATAAGAAATCATAAAAACATCTCTTATAGAGCTAAAAGTAGAAAATTGGGACTATGAAAGACATGAAGAAATAAAACT
This sequence comes from Heterocephalus glaber, assembly GCF_000247695.1. Next base: position 1,543,040 of record NW_004624841.1, on the reverse strand, counting down.
TACCAGAGAATTTCTTAGCCCCTCAAAATAAATTGCCTTTTTCAAACAGAAATTAAAGCACTAAACAGAGTCCTCATTCAAATGGGAAACAGATAAAGTGAATTTAAGTGACTGTAAAGAGAAGAAATAAGTGTCAAATTAAATCTAATGGCAATTAAACCTAGAAAATTAATATTAAAATTTTCTAAATATTTCAAAAGGAATAAATACCTTAAATGTACACTTTTAATTAAAATTATGAACATGCTGATTTCTTTCATGCTAAGGAAGTCCTTATTCCCAATATCAAAATTAAACTTTTAAAACTATTTTTGTGTTAAGAACACTTTGTATGAGATCTACTTTGTTAACAAGTTTTAAGTGCACAACACATTATTGTTGACCATAGGTAAAACATTGTATACCAGAATTCTAGTGCTTATTCATCTTTTTTTATTGAAACTTGATGTCCATTGATTAATAATTTCCACTTTATCCCTCCATCAGCCCATGGCAACCACCGTTACACTCTGATTCTCCTTATCTATTATAGGTACATGAATAGAATCATATAGTATTCGTCTTTCAGGGCGTGGTTTATTTAACTTAGAATAATGTCCATCCCTGCTGCTACATATTGCAGAATTTCTTTAGTTTGAAGGTAGAATAATATTCCATTATGTGTATATACACATTTTAAAAATTCATTCATCTGTCAATGGATATTAAGGCTGTTTCCACATCTTGGCTATTATGAATAATTTAGCAATGAACATAGGAGTGCTAATGACTCCCCAAAACCCTGATTTCAAACTTTATGTATAAACATCCTGATTTAGGGTAACTAGATCTTATGGTAGTTCTATTTTTAATTTTTTGTGGAAATTTTGTACAATTTTCTATAGCAACTGCACCATTTTCGATTCCAGGAACAATAGATAAGTATTCCAGTGTCTCCAGATCCTTGCTAATGCTTGTCTTTATTTCTTTGATAATAGCTATCCTGACAGGTGTGAGGTGATAGGTCTTTGTGATTTTGTATTGCATTCCCTGATGTTTAGGAACTTTGAACATTTTTTCATATACCTGTTTGCCATTAGTATATTTTCTTTTGGGAAATTTCTATTGAAGTCCTCCGTCAACTTTTTACTGGGTTTTATGGATTTTATTACTGTTGCAGGTATTCCTTATATATTTTGAACATTAATCACTTATAAGATACACGGTTTTCAAATATTTCCTTCCATACAATGTATTGTCTCTTCACTCTGCTAAAGAAACTATTTAGTTTGCTATAGTCCCAATTATTTGTCTTTGTTTTTATTTCTTTTTTTTTTTCTTTTTTTTTGATACAGGGGATTGAACTCAGGACCTTGCACTTGCAAGGCAGGCAGCAGGACCACTGAGCTAAATCCCCGGCCCCTGTTTTTATTTCTTGTCCTTGAGTTGTCACATACATGAAATTCCCAAAACTAAAGACATCAAATTTTCCCAATGCTTTCACATAGTAATTTTACAGTATCAGGTCTTCTGTTTGTCTTTAATCAATTTTGAGCTGATTTTTGTATATTGTATAAAATAGAGTCCAATGTCATTCTTTGTCCTGTGAATATCCAGTTTTCTTAAAACTATTTGTTGAAGCAACTGTCTTTTACCCATTGTGCATACTTGTAACCCTTGTCAGATCTCAGTTGATTGAATGTATGGATATATTTCTGGACTCACCATTCTGTTTCATGTTTCTGATCTGCCTTTAGGTTAGTTACATACTCATTTGATTAAAATAGCTTGGAATTCTGGACATGTAATGACTTCTGCTTTGTTTGTCTTTCTGAAGATTGGTTGGGTATTTGTGGTCATTTAGGGGTTCATTGTTTAAATATTGTTTACTTTGTTTAAAAAAATATGAGGTTCCTAATAATGAGTGTATTAAATCTGTAGATTGCTTAGCAAAGTATGATTATTTTAACAATACTGAGACATCTAATCTATGAATATAGCATATCTTTCCATTTCTTTCTGTATTATTTAATTTCTTTCATTAACTCTTTTAAATTTTTATTCTAAAATTCTATTAGTGTATGTTTGCCTTACAGAATAGTGGTGCTTGTTTTGGGGGATTGGTACATGTATATAACATATATTGATTATTTTCAATCCCTTTACTCCCCTTCTCCTTTAACTGCTCCTCTTACTGATCCCTTTCCCTTTCTCTAAGAGTCTACCTTCTTGCTTTCTATTATCTCTATTTATTTACAGTGGACCTTCTAATTACAACTGGCTTGTACATACAAACAACTTGGATCGTGACCTGAATTTTAGTTTTAACTTACTACCAAAGTCTCAGTTATGACCTGATTGCCAGCCCCTTGTGCTTCCAGGTGGTCTCAGATAAAGAGTTCTGGAAAGAAAATTACAACATTCCTTCCTGTTAATTGGGGTTAATTGAGAAATCCTAGGCCAATATAGCTCTAAGAACACAGAGACCTTCCTGAATACAGGAACGAGACTTTGAAGGCTGTGTAGAGAAGCCTGAGCCTTCATTGACCAACTTGAGTTCCAACCAGCCCTCAGGAACAAACTGAGTTCATAAGTCAAGGGTCCACTGTATTTGTATTTTAAGCTTCTCATATAAAAGAAACCATGTTGTAGTTAAATTTCTGTGTCTTATTTTGCTTAGCATGATGGCCTCAAGTTTCATCCATTTTCCTGCAAATGACATGATTTCATTCTTTTTATGGCTGAATAATACTTCATTGTGTATATATGACACATTTTCTCTATCCATTCATCTTTTGACAGGCATCTAGGCTGTTTCCAGAGCTCGCCTATTGTGAATTGCACTGTTATAAATATGGGTGTGCATGGATTTTATAATATGATGTCTTCAATTCTTTTGAAAATATACACAGGTGAAGTATAGCTGAGTTGAATGGAATTTCTTTTGTTAGTTTTCTTTTGAGTAATTGCCATGCTTATTTCTGTAGGGGTTGTACAAGTTTACATTCTCACTAACAATGTAGCAGGATTTCTCTTCCCTCACATCCTCACCAGCATTCATTGCTTTTCGTATTCTTGATGATATGTATTCTGATTGGGATAAGATGGAATCTCAGAATTGCTTTGATTTGCTTTTGATTTACTTATTGTCCATTTGTACTTCTTTTGAGAACTGTCTATTCAGTTCATTTTCTCATTTATTATTTGGGACATTTGTTTTGAGGGAGTTAATTTATTTTAGCTCTTAACATATTCTAGATATCACTTCTGTATCAGAAGAGTGGCTAGCAAATTTTTTGCATTCTGTAGGATGTCTCATTACTCTCTTGATTTGCTGTACAGAAGCTTTTTAATTTGATGTATTCCAATTTTTATTTATTGATATTATTTCCTCTGCTACTGGAGTTTTACTCAGGAGATTTTTGCCTGTGCTTATGGATTCAAGTGTTTCTCCTACGTTATCTTCCAGCAGTTTCAAAGTTTCTGCTTTTATATCTGTGCATTTAATCCAGTTTGAATTAGTTTCAGTACAGGGTCAGAGCTAGGGATCTCATCTCAGTCTTCTGCGTGTCAATACCCAGTTTTCCCAGCACCACTGGTTAAAGAGGCTATCTATTCGCCAACATATATTTCTGGTCCCTTTGGGGCCATATGTCAAAAATCAGATGGGTTTAGGTGCATAAACTTCTAAATACAGATGGGTTTCTGTGTCTTCTGCTCTATTCCATTGGTCCACATGTCTATTTTTGAGGCAGTAACATCATGCTTTTGTTACTATAGCTTTGTAGTATAACTTGAATCCAGTGTTGGGAGTAATGCCTTCAGCATGGCTTTATTTGCCGGGATTGCTTTGTCTGTGCTGGGTCTTTTGTGCTTCCATATGATTTTTAGGATTGTTGTTTCTAGTTCTGTGAAGAATATTATTGGTATTTTACTAGCAATTGCATTAAATTTATAGATTTCTTTTAGTAATACAGTTACTTTGACAATATTAATTTTATTGATCCCAGAACAAGCCATGTTTGTTTTCTAATCACTCTTTCAACTTCTTTCTTCCGAGTTCTGTAATTTTCATTATAGAGTTCTTATATCTCCTTGGTTAGGTTGATTCTTGGGTATTTAATTTTTTCAAAGCTATTGTGAATGGAATTGTTTTTCTGATTTCTTTCTCAGTATGTTCATTAATGGTGTATAGAAATGTGATTAACTTTTTGTGTCTTGATTTCTATCCCACCACTTTACCGAATTTCTTTATCAGATCTAAAACTCTTCCAGTGGAGTTTTATGGGCCTTCTCTGAAAAGAATCACATCATCTGCAAATTGGGACAATTTGACTTCTTCATTTCCTATTTTTATCCCTTGTCTTTCTTTCTCTTGTCTGCTCACTCTGAAGTTTCAAGTACTAGTTTGGACACTCCTCTCTCATTCTTGACTTTAGAGGAAAAAGTTACCAGTTTTTCCCAGTTGCTTATTTGGTTAGCTGTGGGTTTGTTATATTTGACTTTTGTCAGTTAAAGTAAGGTCTTTCTGTAGCTATTTCCATCAGAGTTGTTATAATGAAGGAATGTGGGATTTTGTCAAAGGGTTCTTTTCCTGCATCTATGTAGATGATCATGTGATATTTATCCTTGATTATATCTATGTGTTATTTTACATTTATTGATTTAAGTACACTGAAAAATTCCTGCATTTCTAGGGTGAAGCTAAGTTGGTCATGCTCCATGATCTTTTTAATAAATTGCTAAATTCTGTTTGCAAATATCTTGTTGATGATTTTTGTATCTATGTTCATCAAGGACATTGGCCTATAGTTTCCTTTTTTTCTTTTTACTTTTTTTTATTCTTTATCCTGTCTAGATTGAGAAGTATTGGCAGTAGTTATTCTCTAAAAGTCTGGTAAACTTCAGTACAAAATCCATTGAGTCCTGGTTGTTTGTTGGTTGGGAGAATTTTTATTAGGTATCACTTTCATTGCATTTATTGATCTAGTCTGGATTTTTACATTTTCCTGGTTCAATTTTTGTAAGTCATATGTATCTAGTTCATCCAGATTCTTCAATTTATTGAAATGTAAGTTTCCAAAATGCGTTTAAAAATCATCTGAGTTTTAGTGGTGTCTGTTGTAATTTTCCTGCATTTCTAATTTTATTGATGTGAGTCTTCTATATTTATTTTGGTAAGTTTGACTAGGGTTTTAACACTCTTATTTACCATTTCAAGAGCCAATTCTTTGATTTATTGATCTTGGACCAGATGTCATCATGATACAGTTCCTTAAGGAAAACATTAAAGTAGTACAAAAATTGTAATACAGCTAATTTATGGTACAGCAGTTGTAAATTCATATTATATACACCAGCAATGGGATACTTGTAAGATTTACATGTTAAAATTTAGAGAATTATTGATAAACTATTAATGAATAAAAATAAATATTTTAAGTTAATGAAATAAATTGTTGGTTATTTCAATATTTTAATTGGTATGAATGGTATTAATATTTATACTTGGACAGTAATTATTCAAATTCAAGCAACTAACTAGATTTGGTTCACTTGTAGACTTTTTATTAAATTTATTAGAAAACGGGCTGGGGATTTAGCTCAGTGGCTCTGTGCCTTGCCTCGCAAGCTCAAGGTCCTGAGTTTGATTCCCAGTACCAAAATAAATAAAAAAGTAAATACATTTATTAGTAAAAAGACTAACGAAAGAGATTAGATCCATTTGTACCATCAGTGGTACAAGCCACCTGGTGGGACAGTCATACATGCACCTCCAGTAGTACAAGCTGGCAGGAACATGTTAAATCCATTCGTTCTGTGAAACAGTTTAACTATGAGGTTTCTTTGTTGGTTTACTGTCTGGTTGACTCTCCATTTGTGAGAGTGAGTTATGGAAGTCTCCCACTATGATTGTATTCATGTTTATCTATTCTTTTATGTCAAATAGTATTTGTTTTATGAAATTGAATACAACAATATTCTGTGCATATATATTTACAGTTGTTATGTTTACTTGTTGAATTGTTCCCTTCACCAATATATAATGACATATTCTTTCTTATGATCAGTTTTGATTTGAAATCAATTTATCAGCTATTAGAATAGCTACTCCTGTTTGCTTTCTGGTTCCAACTACTTCAAGTATTATTTTCCATCCACTTTCAATCTGTGGATGTCTTTGCAAGTGAAGTGCCTCTTGCCGGCAATAGTTAGGTGAGTTTGTCCATTGATCTAATTTGCCAGTGTGTGTCTTTTGATGATTGGAGAATAAAGACCATGTACATTCCATGTTATTATTGAAATGTACATGCTGATTCCTGTCATTATATTGTTTTTCAAGTGCTTGATTCTTTGCTGTTTTTCATCCATTTAACTGACTTTCCAAGTAAGAGTTATAGTAATCTTTTCCTTGGTCTTGTGAATGTTCTAGTCCTTATGGCATCTGTTTAGGTTCCTGTAATTATTTTTTGATGTGCTGGCTTAGTCATGAATTTCACTGTGGAATTTCTTTGTTTTTCTGATTTTGAAGTACATCTTTACAAGATATAGTAATCAGGGTTGGAAATTATTTTCTTTTAGGGTTCAAGAATCTACTCGAAGCCCTCCTGGTCTGTAAATCTTCTATTAAGAAATCTCCTGTTAATCTGATGGACTTGCTCCTCAGGGCAATTCAGTGCTTCTTTCTAACAGCATTTAGTATTCTTCATTCTGATTTTCTGGCATAATATGTTTTGGAGAAATAATTGTCGACTTGCGGCTATAAATGCTTTCTTTTCCTGGGTATCCATCTCATTCCCTAAATTTGGAGAATTTTCTGCAATTTCAGTGAGTAAATTTTTTGTGCCATTAGGCTCTACCCCTTTCTTGAGTCCAGTGATTCATAAATTTGATTTTTTACAGTTGTCTATGAGCTCTTACATAGTATTTGTTTCTTTATTTTTTTCATTATTATTGACTGAATGTTCCAGTATATCCGTCTTGTCTTCAAGTCATTATATGCTTTCTTGTGAGTTATCTTTCCCACTTCCAAGGCTTTCAGTTGTGATTTTCTGTTTGTTTGCTTGCTTATTTGATTTGTTTTCATTTGATTTTTTGTGTGTGTGTTTTTGAGACAGGGTCTCTCTGCAATGCATGCTGCCCTTGAACTCACTATGTTGTAGCCCAGGCTGGCCTTAAATTCATGACAATCCTCTTGCCTCAGCCTCCTGAGTACTGGGATAACAGGTGTGTGACACCATACCCAGCCCCACTAAATTGTATATTTTAATTTGACTTACTGAAGTTTTAATTTCCAGGATTTCTTTTTTATAACCTCTATCTCTTTACTAAAGTGGTCATTCATTTCCTGCATTGTTTTTCTTAATTGATTGAACTGCTCATTTCTATCTTTTTGAGCTCATTATTATTTTACTAATTGATTCATTCAGCTGTTTATTTGACTTTTCATTGTTCTCTTCAATCATTTTAACTATGAGCTTTTCAAATTCTTTGTCTAGAATTTCATCCACTTCAGTGTCTGTGGGATCAGTTTTGGGGGATTTAAGAGTTTTTGTAGGCACATTGTTACCTTGTGTTCTCTCTGTAGTTGTGTTTCTGTGTTAAAGTCTGTGAATCAGATGTAAATACTGTGTCTTCTGCTATAATATGAGGCTCAGTTTGTTTATATGATGTACCCAAGGCTGGGGATATGTCTCTATGTGAAATTTTCCCCTACTCTGTTCTGAATGCTAGGTTCAGCTATTAACAGTATTTTGAGAAAAACAGCAATTACCAGTAAGGTCAACAATTGAGAACCCAGCCCTATATAAATAATATCAAGTAATAAAGAACTTGTTGTAGGAGAGTATTTTGCTATTCCAGAAAAAGACAGGGAGGGAAATAAAGTGTAAAATTTAAGTGTTAGATGCATTTAAATTATTCTTAATAATATATATGTGTGTGTGTGTATATATATATATATATATTAAAAGAGATAAAAGATAGAAAGGAATAGAGCAAAAGAGATACAAAGGGAAGTACCACAAACAGAAGGTTTGTAGAGGAAAATAATGCAGAGAAAGGAAAAGAAAATGATGGTAGGTGAGAGAATAGATATGTGGAGAGTAGCCAGCAGTTGAACCGACACTAAAGTGAAGTTCGAGATCACCAGGAAACACCCGCTAATGGGACACACCAGATTGAACACCAGGGAATGTTATAGAAACAACAGTAGGAAGATTATATGTACAGCGATATCCATACATGTATACATAAAAATAAAAAGGCCAAAACTTAATAAAAAATCAAACAAAAAAGGAGAGGACAATTATTCCACTTTTAGCTGGGATGAATGTCTTAATGGCTTGTTTGTGCTACTGACTTTAGACTATTATTCTCAGGAGACACTGATGTCCTCAGGATGCTGGCTGGGCATTTATGCCCCTCTCTCTTACAGGTGTCAGCCTTGCCTGTCCTCTTGCCTGTGCTTCAGGCCTAATTCAGCCCTATTCACTGCTTCCACGCTCCAGAGCTTCCAGCTTCCAGCTATGCCCCTTTCCACAAATCCTATCTCTGACTCCAGACTTCAGTGGTTTCCAGGAGCAGGCAGGAGACAGTACCCTCTCCCCATACTATTTTGGTGATGTTTCTATACCCACTGCAGTCACGAGTCATAGCAGTGCCCACTGCTTGCCCAGTTACTCTCTGACCTGTGATTTCAACAGCATCTGGGAACCTGCAGGAGAGAACTTCCACAGGTGCAGATCTGGAGTGTTCTCTGCCCCTGGTGGATAGCATGTCACAGCTCTTAAGCTTCTTGCTGTGTCTCTCTCTGACCTATGATTTCAATGGCTTTGGGGGACCAGTCCAGAGACCCTTCTCAACCCATACTTCTCACAAATCCCATCCAATGCAAAAGTCTCTGGCTTCATAGATCCCATGATGCATGGCATCATGCATGGCAGGACTCTACCCTCCATGTCTTTTGGCCATGAGGGCTTGCACTCAGCCACTGCCCACTGAGCATCTCTGGCTTACACTTTTGCCATGCCCTGGTCTGGGAGGGCCTGTCTGGAAAATATCTCACTACTGAGTGCTATGTGCTGGCCAGAGAAGTACTAGGCCTGGTGGGCACTGAAAGCAGTGGCAGCTAGTCTGCTAGGCTGGGCACAAATCAGAAGCCCTGGCAGCTGACATCTTCCCTTAGAGGGATGTGTGTGTTTCCCAAGAGGACATGTTTCCCAGACCTGGGCCGTCCTGCAGTACCACGATCCAGTGGATTCTGCCCACCTCTGTCCCTGTACTTTATCCCCTTTAAATGGCCTTCCCTTGTGTGGGCTCCCTTTCACTCCTGGCAGATGATACCTGCTGACCTTGGCAAGGGTGCCCTAGCATCTGTGAGTGCTGTCACCTCCACCCCACCATGGTGGATCTCTCTACATCAGTAGTTAGTATTTCTCAGTATACAAATCTCTTCCCTCCTTTAGAGAAGTTTATTCTGGGGTATTTTAAATGTTGGTGCTATTATAAGCGAGATTGTTTCTCTAATTTCCTTTTCTGATAGTTTATTAGTGTATAAACACACAAGGATTTTATATGCTGACATCATATCCTGAAATTTCAGTGGATATGTTTAATAAATACTCATGGGTTTTTAAATTTTATTTTGTATGAAGCCTTTAGAATTTCATGTATATAAGAACACATCATCTTTAAACAAAGGCAACTTTACTTGTTCCATTCCAATTTGGATATTTTATTTCTTCTCCTTGTCTACATATTTTAGCTAAGGTGTCCATTACCATGTTGAATAGATGTGACAAGAAGGGACATATTTGCCTTATATCTGACCTTAGAGGAAAGGTTTTCAATTTTCCACCACTGAGTATGATATTAGCTGTGGGATTTTCACAGTCTTTATGATGTTGAGGTCATTCCATGAATACTCTAATTGATTGAGAGATTTTTGTCAGAAAAGGATGTTGAATTGTATAAACTTTTCTGCATCTATTGAGATTATCATGCAATTTTTATTATTTATTCTGTGAATGTGATGCATGACATTAATTGATCTGCACATATTGAACCTCATTGCATCCCAGAGATAAATCCCTCTTGCTCACGGTGTATGATCCTTTTAACATCATGCTGACAGTTTACTAGTATTTTGTTAAGGATGTTTGACTTTATATTCATCAGGGGTATTGGCCTACAGCTAATTTTCTTTTCTTGTAGTGTCATTGTTTAGTTTTATTATCATGGTAATATAGGCCTAATAAAATTAGTTTGACAGTATTTCCTCCTATTTAAGTTTTTGGAAGAGTTTGAGAAGGATTGACATTAATTTATCTTTAAATGTTTGTTTGAATTAAAGAAAGTGATCCAGTCCTGGATTTCTCTTTGTTGAGAGATTTTTTATTACTGATTGAATGCCCTTATTAATTATAGGTGAGTAGATACTGTCTATTTCTTCATGACTCAGTATTGGTAAGTGGCGTGTATTTAGAAATGTATTCATGACTTCCTGGTTATACAATTTGTTGGTATATAATTGTTCATACCAGTCTCGTGATCCTTTGTATATGTGTGGCATTAGTTTTAATGTCTCCTTTTGCATTTCTAACTTTAATTCTTCTCTCATTCTTCTCTTCTCTTTCTCTCTCTCTTTCTCTGTCTCTCTTTTAGTCAATCTACCTAGAAGTTGGCCAATTTTACCTATAATTTTTAAAAAAACAAATTATTTCCATTGTTTTTCTATTTTGTACTTTATTTATTCCTGCCGCTACTTTGTAATTTCCCTCAAAACCCAGAGGAAAGTATAAAACTCTTTGGTAAAGATAAATATATACACAAATACAAAACACTACTATAATTATGTTGGGTAAATCACTTTAATTCTTTTACAAACTTAAAATAATAATTATTAAAATGAACATAACTAAAATATATACAATTTGAATAGATGCAAAGTGTTATAACAGTAACATAAGTAGTGTGTAGGAGGAAGATGTAGTTTTCTTTGTGACTGAATTTGTTTCCACCTTAAATAGACTGTTAAAAGATATTTACTGAAGTGTCAAAGTAACAACACACACATAGACACAAATCCCACAGAAGTTACACAGAAGAAAAAGAGAAAGGAATCAATGAATATCAATACATAAATTGACAAAACACAAAGACAGTAAGAGAAAGATAGACAAACTTCAAGATAAATGGAAAATAGCTAGCATAATGATAACACTAAATCCTTCTCTATCCATTATTACTTTAAATGCTAATGGATTAAACTCTTCAATCAAGAGACAGAATGACAAATAAATTTTAAGAAAGAGCTCACCTACAAAAAGGGCTGTCTACAAAAAACTCATTTTACATTAAGGTCACAGACTGAAGAAGGAGTAGACAAAGTTATCTATATAAATGGTAACCAAAGACAGGGTGGCTTTGCTTATATCAGATAAGATAGACCGGGGATGTGGCTCAGAGGAGCTGCACCTGCCTGGCAAGCACAAGGTCCTGAGTTTGATCCCCTGTACAAAAATCAAACAAACAAAAAGCTATCACAGGAGACAAAGAAGGGTACTGCCTAATGGTAATCTGTTTAATCCTCCAGGAAGACACAACTATTTTGCAGTAATATGCTGCACATCACCATTTCAGTCAACACTGGGCCACATATATAATGGGGCTCCGATAGATTACAATGGAGCTGAAAAGTTCCTGTTGCCTAATGACATCATAACTGTCATAAAGCTATTGTGCAACACATTCCTCAGATGTTTGCAGTGGTTGGTGTAAACAAATCTACTGCACTGCAAGTCAAATAAAAGTATAGCACATACAATTATGCACAATACTTAATACTCTGTAATAATAACGAATAAAATATTACTGACTTATGTATCACTATACTGTACTTTTTAGTCATTATTTTAGGGCACAAACCTTTGGCTTATTAAAAATATTTTATTGTAAAAACAGTATGCCATGTTATGCCAGAAGTAGCCTCCTCCTTACATACTGCACCTCTTGATTGACTCATCAGGTTTTGTTGAGTGATTGACCTGTGCCATGTAGGTTTGTGTAAGTGTTAACCCCATGATAGAAGTGCCTAACAGAGCATTTCTCAGAATGATCTCCATTATTAAGCAATGTAAAACCACATGCCTCAAATCAGAACACTTAAATATGTAAACATTGAGAGAAATGAAAAGAGAGATACACAGATGTATAATAACTGGAGACTTCAAAATCCCACTTTTAGTAATAGCCAGAACCTTATTGAAATACGACTCACAAAAGGAAACAGCTCTTGAATAACTCTGTAGACCAAAATGATAATGTAAAGAAAACATACATTCCATCTAATAGCAGTATTGTATATATTTTCTCGAAATGTACATGGATCTTTCTCCTGGGTAAATTACATGCTATGTTAAAAAACATTTCTTAACAAACAAGAAATCATATCAAGCATTTTAGCTGCCTACAGTAGAATAAAGCTAGATATCAAAATCAAAAGGAAACCTGGAAACTTCACAAAAAGATAGAAATTTTTAAAACACACTCTTGGATAACCATTGGGTCATAGAATAAATCAAAAAGGAAATGAGAAAATACTTTTAGACAAATGAAACATAACATTATGGGATGAAGGTATTATGGTTTATACCAGAGGTTTCCCCAAGAGCCTCATGTCCTCAGAGGTGGCATTTTTAGAAGGTGAGTGATCATTGGCACATTATAGCTGACTCTTGGACAGGCCTGATTTGAGGAGGCGGGTCACTGAAGCCATAAACTTGAAGGGTAGGTGTATCTCCCTCCCCAGTTCCTCTTTTCTCACACTGTTTCCTGGCTACCATGACATATGCAGCTTTTTCTCTGCTATGCCCCTCTGCCATCCTTCCATGGATGCCAACCAACTATGGACTATAATTGTGAACCAAAATAAGTCCTCCTTTAAAATGTGGGTGCTGGGTGTTTGTCCCAGTGACAAAGACAGTGTCAAAGGACAGCATCAAAAGCAATACCAAGACCCAAGTTCATGCAATAAACATTTACATTAAAAGAGTAAGAAGATCTCAAATAGCAATATAATATCTCAAGAAGTTAGAATAAGAAGAACAAAGTGAACCACAATTAACCTCTTATTGAGAGATTTCTCTCATTATAGGGAAATTTATAGATTATACTCCACAATCAATGGAATAGACTCAGTAGGCAGATTAAAATTTTCATGCTTCTAATACCAAGAATATTTGACCATATATGTGTGTAAAATTTTCCCATCTATCTACCAGCTTCAAGATAGCATTGATTGTCCACTATGATCTTGATTGACAAGAGCAACATGAGTCTAGATTATACTCCACTGTGTTCCAGGAACAAAATTTTATCAGAAAAATTTTAAATGTTCTTGTGTTTCCATAGTTTTTTGTGTGTGCTATCATGTGATCTCCACACATGTGGAACAAGGAGAGTTTTGAAGCTGGAAAACTGACTTTAGAGATGCTGACCCTGTCGTTGGATCATGTGGATCCTCAGCCTCACAAAAATCATACAATAACATGAAAGTTTATTGTAAGAAAATAACACAGCTGGCTTCTCCATGGTCAGCAGCCCCTGAAAAGACAGCAAAGCTGGTGACTCCTTGGACAGAGAGCTCCTTTGAGTACAGAACAGAGCTACTCAAAGGATCTCAAAGATGATCAATTACTGATGGTTTTTAAAGGGTCAGAGTTGTCTGGACAGGGTGAAATTTAGTCATTTTCATTAGTTTCATCCAGTTTGCCCACATGTCCTGCTTCCTTATCTCAGGAACTGCCACCTGCATCCCCCTTTGATTAGCCATTTTGCTTTCTTTCTTTTGAAAGATAGCCCAAAAGGGCAGCTACCTGCTTATTGCCAATCAGATGGCTTCTTTCTAAGTTGCATTAGCTCCCTGCCTCTGTAGCATGCTCTGCTCATTGTACCACCTCTGCTGGCATTCTCTATGGGGCATCTGGGGGGAATTGATGTGGGACGAAAAACAGAATTATGGGTAAATCATTTGTTAAAGGCAAAAGTTGATCTTAAAATGAATTTAAGTAATGATCTACCTAACCCATTTCAGTGTTCCCTGAGGGTGAGAAATTTGTATCTCATCTTCCAACCTTGAATGAGAACTGGCTTCAAGAAAGGACAGAGCGTTGGCCCAACAGTGGTGGACTTTCCACCTTTAAAAATGAACAACCACCATCCTGGTTGACCCGAAATTTTAAATTCGATCAATAAGTTTAAATATTTTGAAGAATGTCAGGTAAGATCTGGTATTTGTCTGTGTTCACTTTGTCCATAGAAAGAGGACTTTTAGTTCATTCCCCAAAAGGAGAAAATACTGGAGTGAATACTTTCAGCTCCTCTCTGCACTCTTCCATCTTACAATCCGGGACTCTGTCTGGGTTTGAAGAAGCATTTGATTTGCTTTGAAACTGGAATCAGTCCCTGGTATCATTTCCTGCTCTGACTTCTTGGCATCTGGGTCTATTATAAGGGCTTGGACTTGGACTCTGCTCTCTCTCCTTATGCACAAAAATTACATGTATCAACTCCCTATAATGAGTGTAATCATTATGTACTGCAAACATGGACTAATAAAAATAAAAATTTGAAAGAAAAAACAAGATAAAATGTTGGAAGAAAAAAAAAAGAAAATTAGGTCATATCTCTGCCCCTCACCTCCCTCTAAGGGTATAGGACAGGGAACTGCTGGCCCTGTTTTGGTTTTGCTTAACTGGAACTCCTACATCTAGGGACTCTCGATGCAGCTAGCCCTGCTTTTTTTCTTTTACTCTGCTGGAACTCAAGAGACAAGGAAAAGAGTATTTTAGTCGCTCCCTCCCATCTTCAACAAAAGCAATTCTATAATTCAAAGTCTTGAAGATTCCAAATGAAAGTTAGATATGCGGCCATGTTTTAATATAGAAACACATCCCCATAGATCAGCTGTGCTTTCCGTGAAGCCACAGAGGGAGAGTGGAGCAAGACCCAAGAAGGAGCTGTTGGAAGGCAAAAAGGAAAGTCAGGAAACCAATTTTAGACCTGGCCAGAGTGCTGCCTAGTCCTGGCTGGGCCAGCCCTAGGGGAGGCGTGTGGGCTGGCTGCAGAATTAATTGAATTTCACAACTTGCCTCACATTCCTGCTGGCACGAAGTGCCTTGGAAGGAGGGAGGCATCACAGGAGGCCCACACAATGGCAGGACCAAGGCTAGGCACTGCTGTGAGCCTTTCTTTATACAATTCTTGCCTCAAAATAGCTTGCCTGTTAACTCTCCAGCTGAGATCCCCCAAGGACAAGGGAGGAAGAAGTGTGCTGTCTCTAAGATACAGGCAGCTGTGGTCTGAGATGGAGCCAGAACAGCAGCAGCCTTTCCTTCTTAGAGGCCCAGAGACATCACCTGCAGGAAGGCTTTCTGACCATAGAAGCTCTGATCCCTTCCAGTTGTGGCACTGCATTTATCTGAGAATCTGAGAATCGGCTCAAGATCTTTAGCATTGGTTCCCCAGCCCTGTCCATGAGCAGAAGCTGTGCAGCCCAGGGCCCAAGCTTCCAGCCTGACTTCCCTCTTAGAGCTGAACCTCCCAAGCCTTTTGAGCAGTTACCATATGCACTTTTCACAAAAATACTGCAAGGGATGAATGATGAGTCTCATTTTATAAATAAGGAGAGAAGAGTTCCAAGAATTTAGGGGACTTGACCAATGCCAAGAAATTCACAAGCAAATGAGCTGGAATTTAAATTTAAACTGCACAAACCCAAAGCCAGGGCTGTTTGCACAGATCTATTCTATTCACAGAAAACCTGAAAGGCTTCTGTAACCATTCCCTCTCCCATGGCACTGCCTTTCTCAGCACCTGGCATAGCACAGTTACTAAATACATGTTCACTAATGAACAGCTGTCGAAACGAATGTATGATTTATTGGGTTAAAGGCATTAGAGCATTTGATCAGTGAGCAGAAGCATTATCGCTAATAACATTTCTTGCCAAGAAATTCTGACTTCTTCAAACAATATTTCTAAGAATATTTCTGCGCAACCTTCATTTATTCATGTATTCATGCATTCAAAACATGGCACCTATAAGATGCTAGGCTCTGTGCCAAGGGTTGGTCCAAAGAAAAATACAACCTGAGTACATAGCTCATACTGTTTTGTGGGAGGGCAGCCTCAGTGAAATGAATATGGAATTACAACAGGGGTACGTACTGGAAGGAACAGTGGTCCTGGGAGCTGGGATGTATTCTGGGGAATCAGGGCACACTTCCCCAGGTGTTGGCTCCACTGAGATTTATAGGATATGCAGGCATTAACTAAAGGAAGGAGACTGCACTCTGGGCAGCAGGCAGCATGCGCTTTGGAGGAAGGGAGCGTGATCCACTGTGGGGGCAGAAAGAAGGCTGCGGGGGCTGCAAGGAGCCTGGGAGGACAATGAGGTCCATACTTCACTGAGGAAAGACCCAGCTTTCTGATACACTGTGAAACTTATGCTGATGCTCATCTGGTCCTCTTTTAAGCATCTTTCTCCTAGGCTCTCCTTACTTTAAAAGCTCATCAATCTATTCCTGGTCTGCACCCACCATAATCTCCAAGAACTTTCTATTTTTGTAGTTTCCTCTCTCTGAAATCTCTTTCTCTTTTGCATAATCAATGTTAGTGCCTAAATACCCCGTATCTCCTGTCCAAAACAAGGAAGAAAAAAGTTCATTGATGCCCACATTCTCTTAACATCTGCCACACTGCTTCTCTTTCTTCTTATAGACAACATTCTTTAAAAGTTGTTTTCATGAGCAATTCCTCACCTCCCATTCTTTCCTCTTCCCTGCCTCTCTCTTCTCTCTCTCCCTCCCTCCTTCTTTTCCTCCCTATGTCTCTTTCTCTTTCTCTTTCATATACATTTTTAAATTGGAATATATGACACATGTTTCAAAAAAGGCAATACCAACTAATTGCCACCCAAAACACAAAAAAATCCATTAAACAGTGTTGACAACTCCAAAGCCTCCACTTGACCTTCTCAATTCCTTTCTTTCCATTCCAAAGTTAACCCCTCATCTTTTTTTACTTGTACACTTTCTGCCTTGCTTTATACTTTTACCACCTATGTATGCAACCTTAAATGCTATAGTTTAGCTTGTCTGGTATCACTTGATGCTTTAAATGTACATGAACATCAGCATGTGATATGAAATTGTTTGTACGTAGCATCTTTCTATCCACATAATGTTTGTGGAATTCATCCATGTACAAAGCTGTAAATTATATGTCTTTGCTGATGAAAAGTCTTCATTATATCAGTGTATCTCTATTCTCTATTTTTGATGGACATTGCACTGTTTCTAGTTTAGAATCCTTATAAACAATGTTGCTCTGAACATCTTTGCATACAAGTGTCCACTGGTACCACCTGTAGAAATTTGTTTGTGGTGTAGCCAAGTATAAAAGTGAAGGATCGTGGGTTTTACACATCTTCACCTTCAATAGATAATGACAAATGCTTTCCAAAATATTTTCACTGTTGTATTGTCCCACTAGTAGTGCAGAAAAAGAATCTGCTGTTTCACATTGTATTTGCCAGCATTTAGAAACATTACTCTCTTTTTCTCATACCCATTCTGTTGGGTAGAATGCTCCATTGTATGTGATTTAAATTTGTATTTTTCTGATGACTACTAGTGGAGCACTTCATTTATCAGGCTGGCCTTAGATTCACTATGGAGCCTAGGCTGGCCTCAACCTTTCAGCAATCCTCCTGCCTCAGTCTCCTGATTTCTGGGATTACTGGCGTGTATCACATTGAGCACTTTCTTTCCCCCCATTAATTTTATTGGTACATTTTAGGTATACAATACAGTTACATTCATCATTGGGATCTTGTACCATTACATGAGTCTCGTGGTTCTTATTTTTTTTTCCCCTTCCCTTGTCCTCCCTTCACCCCCTCCACCCTTCCCTGTTTGCAAAGACTTTGTTTCCATTTTTTTCCTCTTCTCATATTTTTTCCTTTCCCTTTGTTTCCTTCCCCTACCCCTCCCAATTCCCCTGCTTTTTTAGACCTTTTCTTCCTGTTACACAATATCAGTTATACATTTTTAAAATTACAATATCAAGATCTAGGAGACATTACCACAGATTTTACAGAATTTAAAAGGATATAGAAAGCATATTACAAAAATCTTTTTTGACATCATTAAAATGAAAAGTAGTCCTTAAACAGACCATATTTACAATGCATATAACCTATGAGCACAATATATGAAGAATTCTTAGAGCTCATTAATAGTCAACCCAATTAAAATGTAGACATAAGAAGATGATAAATAGCCAGTATAGCACAAGGAATGGTGTGCAACTCTAGAATCAGAAAAATACTAGTCAGTACAATAATAAGATTGAATTATACACTCATTAGGGAGATAAAGTCAAAAGTTTTAAAAGACTTGTCATGACTTTTTCTTTTTGTTGGATTCTCCCCCTTTGCATTTAATTTGTCATGCCCAATGGATTCATTCTGCTGGGTTTCCTAGGGTTGTGATCCTCACTGTCTTTTCCTACAGTATTGTCTAAAATTTTTTGGAGTGCCGGTTTGGTATTCATGAAGTTCCTGAGGTGCTCTTTATCATGAAAGTATCTTATTTCTCCATCAATTTTGAAAGATAGTTTTGCAGGGTACATCAATCTGGGTTGGAGGCTGTTTTCCTTTAGGGCTTAAAATACATCACTCCAAGGTCTTCTTGCCTTGAGGGTTTGGACTGAGAAGTCTGCTGTGATTCTGATGGGCTTTCCTTTGTATGTGATTTGTTTCTTTTCTCTCACTGCTTGTAGAATTTTATTCTTCTGTTGGATTTCTGGAATCCTAACTATTATATGCCTATGTGTAGATTTTTTTTGATTAAGGCTAGCTGGAGTCCTATATGCCTCACTTATCTGTATGTCAAGTTCTTTTCCCCTCCTTGGAAAGTTTTCTGCCATCACTTTGGTGAAGAGTTTTTTAATGTCACCTGCACTCTCTCCTGTTTCTTCATTGACTCCAATCAGTCTTATGTTATTCTTCTTTGCATCGTCTAGCAGCTTCTGGATTGATTTCTCATGCTCCCTTACAATTTTAAAGCAATTTTTCTTTTCCTGGTCACTAATTGCAATCTTATCTTCTATATCTGAAATTCTATCCTCACATTGGTTCATTCTGCTGTGCAGACTTTCGATGGAGTTTTTAATCTCTTGGAAATCTATTTGCATCTGTTTTATGGATTCCATTTGTTTCCTATGTTGGGATTCCATTATATTCCTCAGATCCACTATTTTTTTATCTGTGTCCTCTCTAGATTTATTAATCATGTCTTGCGCCATAAGCAAAATCTTTGCTGTTATCTGAATAATTATTTCCGATTTCATTTTTCCCAGATCCTCTTTTGTTGCCAGTTCAGAGAGTCCAGGTGGTTGAGTATCAGAGTGTTCCATCTTGTTTCCCTTTGGGGTTGCTGTAGGTGATCCAGAAGTCTGTTTTTGAGGCTTGTTTATGTGTCTTCTCATTTCCACTGTGGAGTGGGGGTGGGGTGCTTCTGGTGCCCATGCAGTTCACCTTCTCTGCCCTAGGAGCTTGGGATGGCAGCAGGGGAGCTTCCTTTTGGGTGCTGGGACCAGCTCAGCTTCTCTGCCCTAGGAGCCTGGGATGGAGATGGGGAGCTTCCTTCTGGGTGCTGGGACCGGCTGAGCTTCACTGCCCTCACATTGAGTTCTTTTGAGGATATATTTATTGGTATTGGCCAGCAAGCAAAGCACTGGTAAAGTGGTAATTTAGAGCTCTTGTTTATTTTTCTGCTGGATAGTCTAATTTACTTTATAGTAGAATTATTAGAATTTTGTATATGAATGCTACATGGTTTTGTGGGCTGCAAATATCTTCTCCTATTTTGTAATTTAATTTTTAAATTTTTTAATAGTACATTTTGTAAACAAAAGATTAATTTTAATGTTGTATTATTTTTCAGTATTTTCCTTTATACTTATAGATATTTAGGTCATATTTGGAAAAGTTTTCTCAATACCAATATCATAAGCGTATTTTCACATATTACCTTCTAAAAGTTTGTCTTGCAAGACATACAGTGATTTGTATCCCCTCAGAAATTTATTTTTGTTTTACAAGCAAGTCAGGGGTCAAATTTAATTTTTGTTCATTTTGATGTCTGATTGACTCAACATCCTTTATTGAAAAGTCCCTTCTTCCTTCCTACTGCTCTGTATTTCCTCTTTTGTTTAAATCAAGGGACTTTTTATAAGTGCATATGAATCTGGGCTGCTTAGTATTTCTTTGATCTATCTCTGAGTCTGCCTTTATTGTTATACATTGTTATTATTTATTACTTATGCACTGCAGTATATACTGCTATATATTGTCATTGCAGTATATACTGTATATACTGCCATTGCTTATTGCACACATTCTGCATTTATATATGATATTTGGAAAAGGATTCTTTATGGATACCTTTTATTAGATCAAGGCAATTTCCCTCTATTCCTAATTTGAAAATACATCATAAATGAATAGATATTAAATTTTATCAACATCTTTGCATTTTTGCCATGATCGTATAATTTTTCTTCTTTATTCTCTTAGTGATTCTCTTATTTGATTTTCAAATGTTCAAACAAACAATAGCATCTGGGATTAATGCAACATTGTATGAAGCATCAGGTTTTTCACACGTTATGAGTTACATTTGCAAGAATATGCTTGACTCACTGTATCTTTCTTCTGAAGTAATACTATCCCTGGTTTCTTTTTGTTATATATGGTACTTGTAGATTGATATTGAGATTATTTTGGATACAAAAATAAACAGATAGAGCAGTAACCCTTATGTTTCTATTTTGATGACAAATTTTGTTTTATTCCAAATCTCAGAGAAAAAAATTTGAACTTTTACCATTATTTTCCATTGAATATTGATAGAGTTTTCCAAGGACATTCTATAGAGGCATTAACTTTCCTGGTTAGACAGTTTTAAATTACAGATTCACCTTCTTTAACATTTAGAAGACCATTACTATTTATCAATTTTATCAATTTTGTTATTTTATTTTTCTAGGTATTTCTGTGTTTGGTCTGCATTTTCAAATGCATTATCATAATGAGTTATTATATAATCTCATTATCTCTCTAGTAATGTGATAATCTTTCACATTTATATCACTAATTCTTTTCATTCCTAAAAGTGAATATTTGACCTTGCTTTTTTCATGATTGTCTTGGCAATTTTATTAGTCTTTTCAAGGAACTACCCTTAACTTTTTAATCTCCTCCCTGCATCTTTTTATCATTTTACTTATTTTCACTTTTATCTTATGGTTTTCTTCCCTAAGCAGCATGTGAGTTTAATTTGCTTTATTTTTTGTAACTGCCTGAAATGTATGTTTAGGTTACTACTTTTTTAGCTGTTTCTCTTTGATGATATTTGTATTTCACGTTATGAATTCTCCTTAATTATGTGCTTACTAGCATTCCAAATAATTTTACACAAAGCAGTTTCATTTGTTTAGTTCAAATATTTCTCTAATTTTGTTTATCTACTTTGATATATGACATTTAGAACCATGCTTATTAAACCTTAGACAAATGGGAAATTCTAGTTGTTTATTGCAGTTTTTGTTTGTTTTGTTATTGAATTCTAGCTTAAGACTACCATGACCAATAAACCTATTCTGTAGAATTTCAAATCTTTGAAATTTGTTGAGATTTTCTTTATGCCCCAAATTGTGGTCAACATTTGCAAGTATTTTATGTATTTGAAAAGAGTGTTTATTCTGTATTTCTTGAAGAAAGCATTCTATATATTTCCTATCTTGTCAAATTTGCTAGACATCTTATTCAAATCTTTGTTTGATGTTTGTATTATTCTGCCTGATTTTTTGTCCGTTACTGAGTGAAATATTCAAATGTTCCAATATGATTTTGATTAGTCTATTTCTCTCTAATTCTATCAGTCTTTGTATTAAATCTAAAACTCTGGAATTGAGAGCATACATATTAAAATAGAAAATTGAGCTCTCAGCTTTATTAAAATCCCCAATCTCTACCAACACCTGTAACTCCAGACTCACGCCTCCAACTGCTCTCTCAATGGTTCCAGTAGATGATCTAACAGGCTCCTCAAATATTAAATATACAAGACTCATTTCCCCCCTCAAATTCACTCTTCCTTGAGATTTTCTACTTTCAAATTACACTACCATTACCCCATCTACTCAAATCGTAAACTGAGAAATACATCATGATTTCCCTTTTCCCTCAAAGTTTCACACCTGTATCACAACCAACAAAGCAATACATGATTTAACTAACCTTCATGTCTCCTGCCTTGCTTTGTATTGTTGTCCTTTTTATGAACTGTGGTTTACTCCATGTCTTCTTTCAACATCCACAGTCTTTTCCGATATAGCATATTTGCTACATGTTCTTCTTTGCACTTGGAGTACTCTTCTCTCTCTTCTTCAAGTGTGTTTTCCTTTGCTTTAAAGGAAAGTCCTTATAATGGAATTCTCTGACTACTTATTTCCTTAAGAATCCCATTCTTATCTTTGTTACCATTACACCTTGCAATTATTTTTATACCTTTTTCTTAGTCTTTGCCTCTTGAATCAAAAGTAACTTCTTAAAGACAGCCATTGTGCTTGGTTTGTTCTTTTCTATACCTCTAGAGGCTTGGAAAGTGCTTAGCACAGGGAAAGCAGTCAACAGACATCTGTGAATAAACCAATAAATGGCCTAGAGTTTTTACAAATAAACTTTGGACTTTATTCTAACAGTAAGGAAGATTTTTGAAGGAGCGCAACTGAGTAAGATTTGAGCTGATCTTTTCAGGTCATCTTGAAATGACCACTCTGGTTGATGTGTAGAGAATGGCTGAAAGCATCCCAGAATGGATACATGAGGGCCAGTTCACGTTAGAGCTGACGCCCACTTGACCCAGGCCTAAGATTGTGATAACGGAGATCATCTGTGCTACCAGGGAAGGACATAAAGAACAGCAGCTACATCTGTTCTTTGAGCAACTGAATGTTTATGCCATTTTCTAAGAAAAGGAAGAGACTGCTTTTTGACAGGAAATTGTGTGTGTGCTCAAACACAGAGACTATGAGTCTGATGCATCTGAAACACATCCAAGTAAAGTTAGAAGTCAGATAAAGGATTGGTCGTATCGGTTGACCATCTGTTCGTGGCGTGAGGCCTCACAGGTTAGTTGGCATTGGAGACACATCTGGCAATATTCTGCATATAAATTTAACTCAAGTACCTGGAAAGGATGTTGTTGCTTAAGCCACAGTATCAAATGGAGAAAGAAAAGGACCAAGGACTAATGACAACATTGAGAATGTTGAGTCTTCAAAAGAGATAAAGATAGAAGGGAGACAATTTCTACCTTTTTATGTAAAAAGATACCAAATGGCTCCAAGTGGACAGAGCATTGATTAAATGTAATGTCAGTGAATGATATAACATCTTTTACTCTAAGACCTCTCTGTCTCTTCCAAACTATCTCTTGAAGGCAGCAATAGCATATCATTAGAAGAGAGGGATCAGAGCATGGAAAAAAACAGGAGAAAACACGGGGAAGGAGCAAGATTGATCCAGGTGTGATCTAGGAAGGAAAACTGGTCTGTCTGACTAGTGAAATAGGTTGAAGTTTGGACAAGCCTGAATTTCAGGCTGTGAAGGTTTGGGGCCATCTTCCAGAGGCACTGGAGATCAGAAACTACTTTAATTCCATGCATATCAGAGATCCTTTGCAAATGGTGGTTCTTGGAGAAATTAATTTGTTTACTTGCCTTTTAATTTTCACACTCACTATGATAGAAGGTATAATGTACCACCAAAGATTCCTACCTACAAATTCCTCAACATATGAATATACTACCCAACTTGGCAAATGGAGCTTTGTGTGTATGATTAAGTTAAAGATCTGGACATGTGAGAATTACTCTGGATTATCTGAGAAGGCCTACTATCATTACAAGAACCTTCACAAGAGAGAGGCAAGAGCATTGCAGTACAACCAAGAGTCAAAGATGCTTGTTAGGTGGCTTTAAAGATAGAGAAAGAGACCATAAGCCAGGGGATGCAGGTGGCATCTAGAAGCTGAAAAGACCGGACAAGGATTCTCCTCCAGAGCTTCCAGAAAGAGTACAGCTTGGTTTAACACTGGTTTTAGCCCAATAAGATTCATTTAAGACTTCTGATTTCCAGAAATGTAAAAAAATAAACTTGTGCTGCTTCAAGTCCCTAAATTTGTGATAACTTATTACAACAGCAACAGCAAACAATTACATCCCCACACCTAGGAATGTAAGCTGGTTGGAGTGTCTTTTTCATACTCGGAAATCACAAGCAGTGCCTCCTTTGTGGTAAAACTTCCCAGGTGCACGAGTTCCTGGCTACTGAAGGATATACTTCAGAAGACAACATAGACAAATATGTTTAAGTAAATTTGAATATTTAAATCAAGAAAGATGGGAAATCGGATTTCACAAAACAAAAGTTCCTTACCAGGAATCACATACCCAGGTTTTGCTAAATTAACAGTGGAGGCTGTTATATCTGGTAGGTCTAGGGTTTAGGAGTCCCCAGACTCATCCTTGCCAGGCTTGTTTCTCTCTCTGACATAGAAAGAGGAGAGGAGTTAGAGAAGACCGGTGCAAAGTGAAAGTAATTTTATTGTAGGTATTCCAAAAGGGAGTAGTGAAGAGCCACTTGGGAGGAGTGGCAGGGCCCAGAGCTGGGGCACCAAGGAATCTGGGCCTGCAGTCCTGTTTTATGTGGTAGGGGCCCCATCTCCACCCCTTCTGAGGGACACTACTTGATTCATTATTGGACTTGTTGCTAGGGGGCTGGTTTGGTGGGCTAATGGGGGAATTTCAATGGGAGAAATAACCTACTTAAGGAGGGTCTTACGTGGGACAGTGTGGCTACACAGAAGATGGTGTCAGAGCCAGATTGTCAGCTCAGTGTCACTACACAGAAGAAGGTCTCACAACCACAGGCTGGCAGTCCAGGTGCTGGCTGAGATGCAGAGGCCCCCTCCTTTCTACCTCTTTCCCTAATGTAACCCAGCTGTCCCTACAGAGCCCAAATTCTCTTCAATCCCAGGAGTGCTCGTTTTCTTCTGCTGGTTTTGATTCACTGAACTTGAGTACATTATTCTAAGTGAACCAAGTGTAGTTCACTTTGAAAAGAATATTTGATTCTTTTATAGAACTGATGTTTTATAATTTATTTATATTCTAAGGGAAAACTTAATAGTTTAAAAAGTGATCCACAGAATGGAGGAATTTCTACTCATTTGTTCCATCATTCATATAATCCATAATTCAGCTACTGGTTCATTTATTCACCAAGCAATTATTAATAGTGACTAGGAGGTAGATATTGCTATAGAGATTGAACATAGTGATGACTAGACTAGGTAAGACATCTATTTTCACAGATTTTCATCCTAGAAGAAAAAGACAGAAAATAAAGACTCAAAATAAATAATAAACTGCCTAGTAATGATAATGGCCTGGTAATGATAATGTAATGGAGAGTACTAAAACTCTGGAGTGGTCATGAAAGGCTTTCTGAGGCAATAATATTTAAGTTTATGCTTGAATGAAAAGTCCGCCACAGGGTAGAGGGAGCAGTGGAGGCCACAGGAATCTATGTGGTCACAAGGAATTAACTTACATTATGGAATGCATACACTAGGTAAGACAGACATGAATATGAATAATGGTTTTATTGCAAGTTAGATACTTCATTCTAAGCATGTAACTTATCTGAGACTCAATTATTTTATCTGTAAAAGGGGATCATCAAACAATTCCGTGGAACTATGGTAGAGACTAAATTAGGTAATATTTGTAGAAGTGCTTAGCACACAGTGAGAGTTCAGTGTTCTATATTTCAAAGGCATCATCCCAAAACACTCCAAGGGATATAGGGAGGTAGAGTCAGAGGAAGAGACCCATGGAAATCACAATCTATTTGCACCTAGAGGAAGAGATGGAATGGTAAGATTAGGAAATAGTGCTGGCTAAGATAACATCTCCACTGTAGGAAAGAGAGTTCTGAGATGAAAAATGGCCAACAGAGAATACTGAATTGTGCTTATCAGTTCAGCCATCATCACAGAAAGAAAAAAATATAATTTGGACATCATCCAAGTTTAATTCATCAGTTTAAGAACAATGTCCTTCCTTTGGTTATTTTCCCAAACCAGCCAATTAAAAATGTCTTCTTTGCCCAGTGAGAGACCATGACTGACAATGACCATCTCTGAAGCCTACAGCTGTTAAAACAGTGTGGTTCCTTTATTCTAACATTTGCACTTATAATGGATGAGTTGTCATCACTCTGTGAAATTGTCTAAGCACAGCCTTCTGTGTGTTGCAGTGCCTTCCTGAGCCCCTCTGAGACACATTCAGCCCTTGCCGGTGTTCAGGCTGGGGTCAGCCATGGCAAAACAGAAGCTCATGGCTTAACACCATGAGCTCAAGATGTTGCCTGTCAAGCACCATCAGGAGGCACAGCCACAAGGCTGGCTACAGGAAACCATACAGTTGTACTATAAAGGGTGTCAAGGGCAGCTCCCTGGAGGAGCCAGAGAAGCCCAAATTCCTAGGAGGAAAATACGACTATTATTAAACATCTGTCATGTGCCAGATCTTCCACAAGGAACTGTCAGGAATGCAAAATTTAAAAATAACACTATCCTCCCTTAAAGTTGAGATTTCTTCATCTCATGATACTTGTTCAACCAAAACCATCTGCCATTTGTTCCCATCACTCAAATTGACCTCTGTAATGCCAGAGCATCAACATCTCATTCTACTACGAAGGCATGTCCTGGACCTACTTGCCATCACTCTCTCCCTTGGATATAACACAATACCATTTTTCTGTCAGTGTTTCTCTATCCTGTCCCCATTTCTCGATTTTTGCCTTTGCCTGACCCTTTGATGTGTTGGTCTCCTGAGACTTATTTCAAGTGTCCATTCCCTCTGAATGATCCTTTTGACAATCCAAGCATAGCCATAGAACCAGCTGTCAACTAAATATTGTGCCCCTTTTCTTATAGAAACATTTATGCCAGCTCACAATTCACAGACAGGCACAGGTTGTGAACAAACAAGGGAGTGGGGGCTCAATTCTCTTGACAGCTCCTAGGACAGAGGGGACACTGTATCCACAGTCATTTTGCAAGCTATGTGCATGCTTGCTCAGATCATTGTGGTGAATCTGGAGCCACTTTCTCTAGGTCTCTAACTTATTTCCAAACCCCTTAGCAATGTTACAGTCTGAATCAGCACAAGTCCTTATCCATGATAGGAAAAGCACACACAGCTCATACATCAGCTGGCACCTCCTGGCCTTCTGATTCCTTGCTGAGATCATTTAGAATCCTTAATCCATATTTTGTAGACTTTTAGCTTTCTTTGAGATTGTTTCAAAAGGTTGAGATTCTCATGAATCTCGTTTCTGCTACTACTCATACTATATAATTTCTGGATTACTTTCTCTTTCTATAAATGCTGTATTTGTCCGTTTTTTGTCATTCTGAAAAAAATCATCTTAAAGGAGGAAAGTTTACTTTGGATTTGGGTTTCAGTCCATGGTTGCCGAGTCTCATCACTTTGGGTCTGAGACAAAGCCAAGCATCACAGCAGAGAGAGTGTCATGGAGCAAAACTGCTCACTGCATCACAGACAGGAAGCAGAGAGAGCAGAGCCAGGGTTCCTTCAAAGGCACACACATCCCCAGTTACCTACTTCTTTCTACTGGGTCTCATGTCCAGGTTTTCACCACCTTCCAATAGCTGGGAACCAAGCCTTCAACACACGAACCTTAGGAGGACACTCCAGGTACAAACCTTAACCTTTTGTTTCTGGCTGCATAGCATATTAAAAGAAACACATCTTAAATGATCTTATTCTCCACCCCCCTCTTATACATTCTTAGATGTGGACCTCACTAACTATTGTGTCTGTTTGTAATGAACTTCCTGAAAGTTGGTTGTCAATGGAAATGCTAGTTTAAGCAAAAATGCAAAATAATGGACATTTTTATTCTTAAATTTTCTTTTCCTGGGGATTTCTCATCCAGATGAGGTGTTATATACCAGTGTCTCCATAATTCTCCCCACTAAAGACAACTGTAATTCCTGGATATACTGTACCACAAGAAGCAATCAGCAAGAGCTCAGCAGGGTGAAAAGAAAGGAACAGCTAACCATAGGAGAAACCCAATAGCAGAGCTCCTTAGGTCTCCAGAGAGCAATCCAGGCCCAGCATAGTCCAAATTCCAACCAGCAAGAGAAAACATCCCAGGAAGGATCATTTGCCTACTGGGTCAAATGAAAATCCCTCTGCTAAACCCCAGGAGACCCGAGAGCACTGGCTGCCCATTTCCAGCTTATTACTGGGCCTTGACGAAGACTGCACACCTGATAACAATAGTCCCAGTGACTATGTGGTATTCATGAATCAGGTGCTATGTGTGCTCCAAGTTGCCAATTATAGCTGCAACAGGAACCACACTGAAAAGCGGTGGTGAAACAATCATAATGTTAAGCCATGCATCTGCTCACCTAACCTCACTGAAGGGTGTACACCCATCTCAGTGTATCCGTGATAATTCAAGGACAGTGACTAATTATTTGGCCAATTACCTAGGACAGATGATGATTCTATTTCACTCCATGCAAGTTATTTACAGCAAAGAAAGCACTCAAGCAAGCCAGTAAGGCAAGATAGCCGATTGCATGGATAACACACTTCTGTCCTTGACATCCTTTTACTTGATCAGTGGGTCCATGAGCAAAGTGACCATGATGGCACTGGTGGAAGCTAAACACAAATTTAGCAATATAGATTTCTCAGGTGAGCCTTGGCTGACCTGGAACCTGTATGTATCTCCCTGCCAACAATGTAGCCCAGTGCTGAGCCTCTGACTCAGCACCTTCTCTAATCGTTGGCAGTTCAAGTTCACTGGATCCCTTCCATGATAGAGGGAACACATTTATCTCCTCAGAGCAGACACTTATTCCAGCTATATACCCACCACCCCTTTGAAATGCTTCTTCCCATACCATCTTACACAGTGTCTTATGATTCCCTTCCTCACATTTTTTTTTCTGACCAAAGTTTTTTTACAGTAATATTAGTTTGCCAACAGACTTACACCCCTGAAATTCTCTGATGATATGTATACTCCACCATCCAGAAGCAGTTGGCTTCATACAATGGCTGAATGCCAGCTACAGACCTAGTTAAAGTGCAAACACCCTGTGATTTAGGACTTCTGCCTGGAGATACAGTGTACATGTTGAACCAGCAGCCAATACATGCTGCTGTTGCTTCCACTGCTGCTTTTCATGGGCCCAGAATTCAATTAACACTCTTGCCAATTTATTCACAACTTTTTGATTTTCAATCTTCATGACCTGGGCATCTCTGGGCTTAGAGGCCTTGATTCCCAAAGAAAGAAGTTTCCATATTCTTCCTCTATGGAGGGCCACCTCTATTGACATAGAAGTTGTGACTGCCTCCTGGCCTGACCTAGGGTTATGGAATTATTTCACAGAGAAGGAAGTATATATCTAACTGGCATTATTTATACCAATTAACAAATGAGAATCCGGATGCTTCTAACAAAACTGAAAGGAAGCTATGTGTGAAATAGTCAGGGAGTCTGTCTGAATCTAGCAGGTTGCCTGCAGTGCCTGTATATAAAAGTTAATAGAATTCAATGAAAACCCAACCAATGCAGGGATATTAAGAACTGACTTTTCCCCCTGCAAAGAATCCCAACTAGGACATATGCTGGCTGAGAGCAAAGAGAACTTGAAATGGGCCATAGAAGACCTTTCAGCCCATGTCTAACTACAAAAGACTGGAGCAGCTATGCATATTTTGTTAAATATATCAGTGTATATCCATTCCTCTTCTACTTTTCCCCTTTCTTTATTATTTTTAGTGTGGTGTGTAACTAGTACCTAAGTTTGTATTTAACTTCATAAGCCAAGGGCCATGCAAAGCTACCTACAGAACTAGTGGGAACAAGAACATAGCAGTTGTATGCCTTCACTCTGAGATGGATACAGTGAATGGTAGGATATATTGTTTCCCCTTTGGCCTCATTAAGCTGGTTATGTAAAGGTTAAAGAAAGTGTGAGAAGCATGCTGAGCAACACTAAGGTGGACAATGGACATCTTACATAGGTTCAAAACCCTTCTACAATCCAAGTCCAGAAAGAAAGCAGTGTGTACAGATTTGAGTATGATGGGGCAGAAGCAGAGATTTACACAGACTGGAGGAAATGCTTCAAAAGCAGGGGGAAGAGTGAAGAGAAAGAGCTGGGATTGTAATTTCAGTATAATTGCTAGAGCAGCATCAGACTCCTGACAGGTGAGCACTGAGTAAGTGTGTGAGCCAAGTAAGAAGGTTTAGATCTCACTTTCCAAACAACTATGCCTGATGTCCTAGGCAAGCTAGATAGGATGCCAGAAAGGAGCACTTGGTGCACAGCATGGAGAGAAAGACAGGCCTTGGCACAGTGTGTTCTGGTCACATGGAGGGGTCTTCCTGGGGACAGAAGGGACTTGTGACACAGGGAGGTCCACACCGCAGTTAAAATCAATCACTCTGTGATTGTTTTCCTTTCTTGCCTGCATTGCAACTGGCTCAGATGAGTTCAATGTCTTATGAGTTCAAACCCAGCCCTGGATATAAATAAATACCATGCAACTGCTGGCTCACTGAATTAAAGCACAGGTGAGTGAGCGTTGGCTCCTTAAGTGGTGGTCATAGGAGGACTGTCTGAGCAGGACAAAAGCTCTTTCTTTTCACACCCAGGTACTTAAAGGCAGAAGGGAATGATGGAGCACTCACTAGAGGTGATCAGGACAGAAACTGTAGAACAGAGGAGAGCTCACAAATCTGGATCAAAACAGAAGAACTAGTGAAGAGAATTTCAGAAGCAGAGTTAGTTTCATTTAAAGATAAACTAGAGCCCCAGGGTATGTACCAAAATTTCTACCAAATGATATCAAATTCACAGGAAATACCAAATCAAACAGTGGGAAAGAAAAATAAGAAAGAGAAATTGTTCCTACTGTTGTGAAGGCAACTGACTTCCTCCTACTATAGAGCACACTGCTGCCAGCCCATGTGAGTGAAATAGACTAGGGGCAAAGAAAGCTCCAAAAGGCAGTGGGGAGAATAGCACTCCCTGGTCCTGGCCAGAGAGAAAGAATTGCGTTCAATGAGCCTGGAGCAGCTGCTGGCCTGCAACCTTCCCAGCTCTGTGATGGAGGCTGCATCCATGGCCAGAAGGATCTCTAGGCACAGAGGAAGCTATGTTTGTGGAGAATGTTATTAGCTCTAAGAAAGAGGGAAAGCGCCCCAGAGCAACTAGCCCATCTTCCAAAATGGTCGAGTGGAAAAATGTATTTCAATCTCTCTCTCACACAAAGATCACACCCACTGTACTGTTTCCCAGGATTCCACTGAAGAGTCACAGCACTCAGTATATTCAGATGTCTCCCAAAAGCAAATGGTCCCTGAGCTCCCATTGGGTCCCCTGGGCCCAAACACCTCCAGGAAAAGAGGGAGGACTCAGAGAAAGGCACTGATCTCAAGGAGTACACTATCTAGAAGGAAAATGTGACAAGTACTTAATATGCATAAGAAAAAGTA
This sequence comes from Heterocephalus glaber, assembly GCF_000247695.1. The sequence goes on along the minus strand of NW_004624841.1, from coordinate 1,511,302 downwards.
GAAAAGGACAGGGCTGCTGCAGACAAGGAGAGATGAAGTTATTATTTTCTGAGCTCCTGGGATTCCTGGAACAGCCCTGAAAGACTGGGCTATGTTTGTTTTGTTTTGTTTTGCAATTTCTTTGCCTTCTCTCCATAGCCACCATTTGCAATCAAGCAGCTTCATTCCATCCTGTCCATAATCAGAGCTTAGATGGGTGTCTGGGATTGATCCCGTGATGACACTGCAAATATAACCCAGAAAGCCCAACACTGTTGACTTGGGCTTGAGTCCAGTGTACATAAAATTATTTGTATTTTTGTTAGTGTATGTTTGCAGTATATAATGATTGCATTCATTGTAAGGAATTGATGCTTGTATGCAAAACATCTTAATTCTTTCTACATCCTCTCCCCCCAGTCCTCCTCCCTCCATCTCTTGTTCCCTTTACCTTTTCCAAAAGATCTATCTCCCTGTTTCTCATTATCTTTTATTTATTTATTTATATAAGAGAAAGCATGCAATATTTAAGCTTGTGTGTCTGATGTATTTCACTTAACATTATAGTCACAAGGTCTATCCATTTTCCTACAAATGATCCAAGTTTATCCTTTATAGCAGAGTAATGCTCCATTGTGTGTAAATACTACATTTCTTTATCCATTCATGTATTGATGACACATAAGCTGTTTCTAAGATTTAGCTATTATGATTAGTGCTGCTATATACATTGGTATGCATGTCTTACTGTAACATGATGTCTTTAACTCTTTCGGGAAGATACCTAGAAGAGGAATAGCTGGGTGGAATGGAATTTCTAGCTTTAGTTTTTTGAGGAATCTCCATATTGATTTCCCTAGTGGTTGTACCAGTTTATACTCACTTTCTTCAGCCATGGGAGGAAGTTTTATATCAGGCACAGTTCCAGGGCAGTGCCACTACATCTTGTTCAGATTTCCTCCCTGAGTGTAAGAAGGCGACTTTCAGTAAGAAGCTCAGGCCCCACATCCCGAGCACACAGACCATGCTGGTTCCTGTGACCCCACAGATGTCACACTCCAAGCTGCCTCTACCGGCTTCCAGCCCACCTGCTTCCAGAGCACGGCAAGAGCAGGACATCCACTCTTTGTTTGCCATGGGGATTCAGTTATGCTTGGGGCCCTGAGAGGTTCCCTTTGTTTGTGAGCACAGCTCATCCATCATTGCTGCATTTAGCACAGGAGGAGCTTCACAGTATGAACTCAGTATCATTCTGATCAGCGGTCTATATGTGATCTCCTTTAATCTGTGCAATACTCTGGGAAGGTCAGGAACACCATAAATCATAGACCAAATTTCATATAAAAATTATTAGGATAAAAAATTTCCCAGGCAGTTGGTTATGCTGAAGAAGTTGATATCTATGTTTTACCATGAATAAAGTGGGTCAAAAACTATCACTTGCCCAAACCGTGCTGTAGATGGTTAGAACAGAGCTGATTCCCTATTTGTTGGGCTCACCCTGCAGGTGATGTTGCCTTGGCACTTTAGAGGAGCTAAAAATTCACGCCAGCCATGTGCACAAGGATCTTATCTGCCCATGAAAAATGAGTAAGAAATGGGAGCTGTTAAGATAGCACAGGTCTATAATGTACAAAGTGCAGGACTTTGCAAATACCAGATATATTTCTAAAAACGCCAATCCTCCAGCCCTCCAAAATGAAGCATCTTTCCCTCCAGCTATCACTCTGCTGATGCATCTGTCCTGTCAATTCCAGTAAATTCACATTTATTGAGTACAACCAGTAGGTACTGAGAATGTAAAAGAAGGATCCAATTTCATCTTGTCCATTAGAATCTCTGATTGATAAAAGAAAAAAATATTTTAACATATGTCTATATATATTTTAAAATATGTCTATATGAATGGCCAGGACATCTTAGAAGCCCAGGGAAGGGTGTTATCAACATTGCTTAGGGAAGATGAAAGGTTTCATAGAGAAGATAACACCTGAGCTGCTTCCTGAAAGGTACATAGTTGCAGGAAGTGCAACAAGGATGTTCCAGGTTGGGAATGCACCATAGGGTACAGAGGCTGCAGGTGTGAAGCAGGCGCTCCTGCTCTCGGGAGTTGAAAGTGGTCTGTTGAGTCAGATCTTTTCACCTGCTTCCCTCCTGCCCAGGTGCAAAGATGGGGCAGAGGTGGAGAGGAAAGGGTACAGGGGGAGACTGGACCAGGAGTTTGAGCCTGCTCCACTTGGACTGACCCTCAGCTGAAGCCACAGCTCGGCGTGCCTTGGGAATCTGAAGACGCCACAGTGTCACCTTCTAGTTAGTGCCAGGCTTGCTTCCAGCCTCATCTGAGAAGCAGAGCTCCTGGTCACTGTGTTGCCATCCTTCCCCCAAGTAAGGCAAGGAAGAGGTGGCTTGTAAGGAATGATCTAACACTTCAGTGCTGGTCAAAGCAGAATGGTTTATTACGAAGACTTGGCATGCAAACAGTGTGCCACCTGTCCCTGCTTCACTCCAGGACAAAAGACAAGGCAGAGATGTGCAGGAAGAGGCATCAGGAGTCAGCCCAGGATGAAGAAGGCCAGGTCAAAGAGAAAGATTCAGGAAGGGTGCTGGAGCAGGGAGGGACGGGGAGAGAAAAAGATGCATCTTTCTTTCAATTTTCCCTCTGTGTTCAAATTCTTCTCCTTTGAGTTCACAGCCAGCACATGCTCCAAGACTTGTGATGAGCTTTCCTAAACACAGATGGTTTTTTGGTCATTTTTCTTTTAAATGTAATTCAACAAACATTTGCCTGGCCTCTTCTCAAGTCCAAGAACTATGGTGAAAATTGGAATTTTACTAAAAAAGGCATGCACTCCACTCTAATGGAATTCACAATCTAATGAGAAAAAACATCACTTGGTACATCCTATTAATAAAACACTGTAAGAGTAACAAGAGAAAGAAGCTCGGGCTGCCAAGAGAATGCAGAGAAGGGAAGTTCAGGAATCAAGGAAAGGTTTCTTAGGGGAGCCAGCTTCCCCAGTGGGCATGTAAAGGTAAATGGGAAGTGTTTTCAGCATTAATGACACTATCAATAGTGGTAACTGCTCTCAGTAGACATCAGGGCGCAATTATGCTAGATAACCAGCCATCAGCCATCAAGGTTAAATAAACTCCTATTAATGGGGAGAGAAAGTAACTGGAACATAATCAAGTTAAATCAGTTCCCTAAATCTTTAATAGATCAAATCAAAAATCACAAATGAGTTTTGAGGACACTGAATAGTATAATAGAGTTAATTTGCTAGATATATATATTTTCAGTCTTTTCAAAGACAGTATTGAAACATAATAAAACAGAAGAAAGTATACATTCTAGACACATACACAAAGCCTTAATTCAATCTAAAAGCTGGAACTATAGTAAAATAAAGCATGAATTAATGAATAATAAATATTGAAGCATGTGAGTCTTTTTAGATATCAATAAAGCAAACTAAATTCTGATAAATTTAACTAAAGGATAAAGAGATAATGTATGAGAACTGAGAATGAGAAAGTGGACTCAACTACAGAAATGACTGGTTAATATTTTAAGGATTTTGTGTATATGTTCATGAGGAATATTTTTCTGCTGATTTCTTTTTCAGTATTATATGTTTCTTCTGATTTTGGAGTCAGATAGATGATATAGTCATAAAATGAGATGACAGCATCCCTCCCACTCCCAATTTCTGAAAGGGTTGAGTAAGAGTGAATTCTCTTTTTCCTTAAATGTTTAATAAAATTCACTGGCAAAGCTACATGAATTTGGAATTTCTCTGTGTCTCTTGTAAAACAATGGATGTGCATGTTCCTTTTTCTCTTTTTACTCTAAGAGGCTCTAATAAGAGTGTTAGGTTCATTTAATTTGTATTAGTCAGCTTTCCAGTTGATTATACTTGAGATAACCAACTTATAAAGAGGAAATTTGTTTTGATTCACAGTTTAAGAGAATTCAGTCCGTGATTGTTTGGGCCAACTGCTCTGAGCCTATGGTGGGACATCATGGCTGAGTGTGTGGTGGGACAAAAACCACTCACCTCATAACTGAGAAGCAAAAGAAAGAGAAATAAACTGGGATCCCACAATCTCCTTTGAGGGCACAGCCCCAGTGATCCAAGACTGCCTCTAGACCCTACCTCTTAAAGTTCCTACCAATTCCCAATAGCTCCATACTGGCGATGTGGACCTTAGGGAGCGGGTGCATTCAAGATCAAAACTGTAGCAACCTTCTATGTGATTATTTGTATGGTTGGGTTGAAGTCCATTTTTGCCTTCTATTTTTATTTCTCTGTTGTTGTTTTTCTGTTTTTCATCTTTATTTTTGGTGGAGAAGGGGCCGGGCTAATAGGACACAATAATCTCTTTTATTTCCTCTATTAATTTATCAGCAATATTGTTGTTTTTCTTAGTGATTGCTCTAGAACTAACAATCTGTTTTTAACTTTCATGATCTATTGAATTCATCCCACCTAACCTTTCCACTTCTGAGGCTACAGCTTCCACTTACACTTTACACCTGATGCTTTCCAGATGTGATAACTAAAGAATAGTATGATTTTGTGAACACAATCCCTTTTTTAGTACTCACATCACTTTTTATTTCTTCACACATAATAAATCCTACCTTATGATATTATTTTTTGTTTTAGCTAGTTTTCATTTGCAGAAATTAAGTAGTTTCATTGTAATATACCTATAGGTGGTTTCTCTTGTATTTATTCTGCTTGTAGTTTATTGAAATTCTTATAAATCAGTGTTTTTCATCAAACTTTTTAACTCTTCAGTAACATTTCAAGCATTTTTTCTGAATCATTTTGGTCTATTCTTCTGAAAAATCTCATTTATACGTATGTTTGACTTTATGATATTGACCCACATAGCCAGCCCGAAGACTCCATTGAAAATTTTGTCCTTTTATTTTCTCTTCAGATTAGATAATTTCTTTGGATATGGGATCAAGTTCAATGTCTCTTCTTTCCATATGGCTAATGTGTTGATACTACCATTCAATAAATTCTTCACCCAAAATTTGTATTTGATTATTTCATGTTTTGTAGCCTCTATTTCCTTTACTTTGAAAAAACATTTTTATAGTAACTGTTTTAAAGGGTTTTTTTTTTCTGCTTAATCCATATTAAGGGTTATCTTGTGGTGAGACTGTGGTCAGACTCTATTGATGCACACATTCCCCTCCACACCCCACATAATGTGCAACGATCGATCACATTTTCTTGAATTCTGTCAGTGTTCAGTAATGTTTTACTTTATACTGAATATTTTTGTGTTAAATTGTATGGGTTTGAGATTCTGTTATAGATAATTTGACTACTGCAGGCTCCTCTTGGAATTGAATAGATTCTATTTACTGTTTATTTCAGTTGAAACCCAAATCTGTCTCCCTACCCTCTCTAATTTGGCAAGACTCAACTTCCAAATTCTATTCCTCCCCATAATTTTTTTTTTTTTTTTTTTTGTACTGGGGATTGAATTTGGGTCTTTCCGCTGGCAAGGCAGGTGGTGGAACCACTGAGCTAAATCCCTGGCCCCCTCCCCATAATCTTGTCAGAGTTTGCTTCCAAACTTTATCAGAGGTCTAAAATAGGTCTTGCTCTGGACCTCAGGTTTTCCTTGGGAGGTGGGGACTAAAGTATCTGGGCTGGCTGTCACCCAGAGCCCTGAGCAGTGCCTGAACTCTTGCATTCCCCATCCTACAGCAGCCACCTCTTCCAAGTCTCCAAGACCCGGGGGGTCTGTGAGATCCTACCTTGTTTTAATATTCAAGGTATCTCAAGAGGGGATAGGGAAAGACGACCCAGTTTGGATGTACCAGTAAAATATTTAAGAGTTGGAACTCATCTTGTGTTTCATAGGCAATGGGTTGTGGTTCTCTGTATGCTATAGCATGTTCATTCAAATGCAAAAATTGTCCATTCTAGTCACAGCTGTGTCAGCAACTGTATGAGCTTCTGCAGTATCCTCAGCATCTCTGAGCTTTGGTTTTTAATCAGGCAAAGGGGATAATTGTACTGACTTGAAACAGCTGTATTAGGGATCAAGCAAAATGACCCTTCCATTCCTTTTTGTAAAGAAGGCAACATCCCTTCCCTCTCCATGGCCGATCCCCATGAATCTAGGTCAGTCTGTTGTTAACATAAAAGGGACCTCATCTGGTGGGTTCTGCTGGCCCAGTTTTGTGAAGTGAAAAGAGTATTCTATGTCTGTCAACCCTGAAGAGTGGTTCTTCCATATACATTCCCTGGAGATCTGACAGTGGACAGTTTGTTCAGAATTCACAATCTTCTCCATGATTATAGTCAGTGCCCATGCACTCTGCAGGATGGAGCCTGGAGGGAGGGGGCCAGGTTCGCAGACATTATGCAGAGCAGAAATCTTCAGAATGTCATGTCATTTGAAGTTATTCATCCTCCTTGAAGAAATTAGCCATGCTGATGATATCACAGGTCCTCACATGCCACTAGGAGCTGAGCACCACTGGCTGAATCACAAATAAATTAGTGATAGTCACTGACAGTGGAGTCACTGATAGTGGAGTCACTGACAAGTGAAAACCTCTACCTATGTCCTGTTCCAGTTTGGGGATTCAGAATTCTGTCCAGCATCAAAGGAGAACATAGTTGCCTTTAGAAGAGGCAAGTGAATGCCCAGTTCTAGACCCCAGAGGAGCCTTCTTTTCTACATTCAGAATATCTGAATTTAGAGCAAGTCATTGTGTGCGTGAAAAAAGCTAGAAAAGAAAGACCACCTCCAGAAGTCTTCTCCTTTCAGAGTCCTTCTCTGAGATGAGAGTGAGGAAAGAGAGAGGATGTAAGGACACAGCATGGGTGACTGGAAATGAGCAAAGGATGACCCGAGCAGGGTCTGTGAGCTGTTAGACCAAGGAAACTGCATGTGCATGGCTGGTGGGGGCAGCCATTAGGAGACTACTGGAAGGCTCTACAAGAGCCCCTCCCCACACTCTGAGAAGATGCCTGTCCCCAGCCTTGACTTGAGAGAGTGACACCCAGACTGTGTAAGGGTACATAATACTCAGAGCTGTGTACACAAGCTAACTTTGCATTTGTATTATCTCACTAAATGACACACTGACATCAAGAAGGGGTGTAGTGAGGATCCAAGGTCAGAGACACATTCTTCAGGCACTGAGTAAATATTCTATAAATGGATAGGGTAGATTTTTCTCAATTGGGGTTTGAGGACAGGTCATGTCTTACTGCATGACAGTCAGTCAACACAGGATCAGCCAGAGCAGTGCTTACTGAGCCTGGACAAGTCCTTGAGACAATGATTAAGGCTTAGTATCAGTTCTGGGTTCTGCTTGAGGCCAGGCTCAGATCAAACTGTGGGCCGATCAATTTTGTACTTCAGCATCTTCCTCCCAGTGCTTGGAGCTTCTCCTGCAAATCTGAGGCTCATTTCCTTTCCATGCTTCCTCCTCACTCACCTCCTAGCAAAGAATCTGTATCATCATGCATCCCACCTCCCCCTCATGACCTCTTCCTTGGCAGACCACAGGGCCTTCCCTGGGGTCCTCGGCATTATGCCCTGACTCTTACCTGGCTGTGCTCCAAACAGCAATGCCAGGATGATATAAGGTATTGCACTCCTGAGCAATGCAATGCATTCTCAAGCCTACCACATGCAAAGACATTGGACTTTGAACAAAAACAAAACCCAAGCTGGGGGTAGGAAAGAACCCGCTATTAAATTATAGATGTTTAATTATGGACTTAACAGCAAATAAATCATCAGATAACTAAGATGGACCAAAAAGGCCATCTTGGGTGAGTCTTTGTCCTCAGTCCTCTTCTGTACACCTCCTGGTGACCTGCAGCAATGAAGAGAGTGAATGAAGTTATGGAGAGCTGGGCTTCGCATATCACTAATCCCTTCCTCTGTTGGCTCATTCTCATTTTCTTCCCTGAAGACACACAAACAAAATCCAAAACTATTGTGACCCAAATGTGTAACATACGGTGCAATTAGTTGAAGTGCATTAAGAACCAAATTGGTCCACTGCCACTTCTCTGATAATGAGATGGTGGAAAGACTAGGAAAACAATTGGAAAGGAAATAGCTGGGAGATGGTGAACTTTCCCATGGAGGAAGGCTCTGAAGATGGGCTAAAGAGGACACCTGTAAAACTTCTATTCTGGAAAACAGCAGTTCTGGAAACCAACTCTGCCATGTGGAACAGGTCTTAAAATTCAGGAATATCATTGTTCTACTAACTTCAGAGGTAGGGATTTATTGTGGGAAAACCACAAAACATGTAAACCAACATGCATTTCAACGGTGATCCTAACAGTAAAAACTTAAAAATTATCTTGAAAGGAAGGGCTAAGAAAATTATAATGTGGACAAACAAGGAAAAAATTATGCCACCGTCAGAAATTATGTTAACTAAGAATCCTTAGTAACACAGGGAGATGCTTCTAACAGAATGTTAAACCAATCACAGCACATAACCCTAAATATGGAGTGTGAGCAAAACTGTTTTGCCCACCAGTGGATGTCTTCATCTAGCTGAAACTCACTGTAAATGTGTAAAACCTATAAGCTAGATCTTGAGCTCTTGGGTAAGCTAAAAAGTTCTTTTGTTATTTTAAGTATCTTGCAAATTATTTGTAAAGGGTATGAGATACTTTGATAATCTGAAGAAAATTGTGCCTCCTTTGAATTAAACATTGTACCTGCTCCCCTGCCTCTTCTTTCTCTCATACCAAGTAAGGCTGTCTGTGAGTATCTCTGCAGCCAACGCTTTCCCAGGTCCTAGAAGGAGGAACACTGATGTCCCATAAAGCAGATTCTCTGAAGTTCTTGGGCAGAGCTAGGAGTTGTTCTTTGCCTTCTCAGAAGCTGCTCACCTGCCTGTTGAAAGCTTTTCCTTACCTAAGGGTCAGAGGCCCAGAGAGGAGGATCGGGTGTCAAAACCAAAACAAGATTTATTACATGTTTTTAGAAATATTTTGTTAGCTATTTGAAACACCTTGTAGAATAGCAGATGTTTGCTTTTTCACATACCAATTAAATATCAACAAACATCTGATCATGAGATTAGATCAGTTATTTTTAAAAAGTCATCTTTAATCTCAAAACATAGACCAAAGAGACCAGGGTTACAAAACCAATCTTCTACCACTTCATTACCAAGTGTGTGGTTCCCAGTTCCTCAGCATCCATGTGGGCATAACCCAGGAGCTGGTGAGAAATGCAAATTTGAGGAATCTACATTTAACAAGATCCCTAGGTGAGTCTAATGCACATTAAAGTTAAAGAAATTCTGTGAGATAAGATAGGTTTGCAGCAACCTGTAGAATAAAATGAGCACAAAATGATGACACAGGTCACCTGATCTTTAGACCAGCTCTGTAACCAAAAAGTTGCATGACCTTGAAAAGCTGGATAAACTTGCCTGAAGGATATAATATCTAGATTTTAGTTTCTGAATCCTAAAGATGGAGATAATAAAATATCTCCATTAAAGGGTTTGGAGGGATCAAATTAGGTAATAGAAAAATCTCTAGCACAGTACCTGAAACAGAATAAGAATTAAATGGTTTTTATCTTCACTATTATGATTATGTATGACAGTTGTAAGGATCAAATGAGATGAGGAATATTCAAGACAGCTGCAGATGTAAGAGATGCTTATGCAGATGTGAAGAGGAATTATTTTACAGATGTTATGAATCATTCTTATCCAGGAAGTCAAATGTCAAATGATAGTTGGGGAAAAAGTAAAAATACAGATTCATGGATGAGCTCGGATACCTTGGGCCTGATCCCACACAGAATCCTTGGAGGCAGGAAGAGACAGGGAAGGTGAAGTCCCCTGGCTCACAGCTTCCCTCATTATTCTCAATTCCTTCCCACTCAGGGAGGAGGAAGGACACCCTCATTTATTAGCCGAGTTAGGGTGAATTTGAGTGAATCTGTTCTCATTCCCCTAGGCACCCTTTACAGACAATCCTTCACCCCCAGGCTGCCAGTGAATAATTTTTACAAATTTTCCTCATTTTCAGATGTGTGGAGGCTCTGCTTTTTTGCTCTTGAAGTAGGAGGATGGAAAGTCAGGGCTTTAAATGAGCCAAGTCAGCTGTCAAAGTGGCCAGCTGCTTTGGATAGGGAACTAGATAAAAAAAAAAGTTTAGGAAATGGTTCAAATCACTTTGGCCTTGAACAAAAGCAGCAGGAAGATGTCCTAGGGAGAAGGATGGCCCTGGAAAGGGAAAGGTCAGAATGCGCCCAAGTTGGGAAAAATGAATGGGAAGACAGACATTCAGAGCAGCAGGAATAGAAATCCATAGGGAAACAGTTTGCCAGGGCTCTCCCTTTAGATTTAGCCCTGGACCATTTAAACAAAAGCTCAACTGCATTTATCAGCATCCTGGTGAAGAAACCAATCTTAAAGCTAATAGCCTCTAATGTATTTTGTCCTTAAATTTTTGAATTCCTGACCATACCATAAAGATTGCTTTTCTAGCATAATCATTACACAGAACCTGACTTGATCTTGTTTAGTACTGTAACCAATGGATGCTTTAAATGTGTACCTTGCCTGATCTTCCTGACATTGAACTTGCTCCTCACATTCGCTTTCTGGTAATTGATCACATTTCCGTTTGGCCTCCTGCATGCCTGCTGATTACTCTTCCTCTAACTTTTTTTATTTGGTTTCCCAAAGCTGAAATAGTCTCTTCTAGCATTCCATTATCTGCTTTGTGAAAGAGGCTGTAAACTCAAATGCTTGACAGTCAGGGAAAGAAAATGAATGTGCAAATAGGTAGGGAGGGGTGAAATGTAATGTGGAAAATGACATGTTCTCCTGAAAAAGATTCCATATATTTTAAGTAAGCCAGTTAACCAAAAACCCACCAATAGCCAGCACCTGAACTTTACCCTTTTTCCTCCCTGGACTCAAAGTGGTAAGCTAACCGGCACATAGCTTACCTTGTGGTTAAAAACAAAGGACAGGACATGTTATACTGCAGCCCTAACCATAAAGATAGGAATTGTCCAACGCTCTACCGAGGTCCTGAGGAGCGGAAGATGCCTAATCAACCCTCTGCAGAAAGGCAGGTCTGCCCATGCCCTACCTAGGTCCTGAGTCGCACAGAACACGCCGAATCAGCCCGCTGCAGACAGGCAGGTCTGTGCGTGCCCTACCGAGGTCCTGAGTCACGCGGAAGATGAAGAATCACCCGCTGCAGACAGGCAGGTCTGTCCACACCCTACAGAGGTCCCCAGTCATGCAGAGCACTCGCCAAATCAGCCCGCTGCAGACAGGCAGGTCTGTGCACACCCTACCGAGGTCCTGAGTCACACAGAAGACGCCGAATCAGCCCGCTGCAGACAGGCAGGTCTGTGCACACCCTACCGAGGTCCTGAGTCGCACAGAAGACACCGAATCACCCCGCTGCAGACAGGCAGCCACCAGATTCCGCACTACAAAGGCGCAGAGGACACCAGTCAACCAGACCAAGGTACTGAGTCCCACTGTTCCCGGCCCAGAGGTAGGGGCTTCTGAGCCATTGTTCCACTTGGTTCAGAGGAAGGGGCTTCACGGTCACCATTCCTCCCTCTGCTCCCAGCCCAGAGGAAAGGGCATTTGGGCCACCTTCTGTCCTGTTGCTCCTGGCCCAGAGGAAGGGGCTTCCGGGCCACCATCCCTCCCACCGCTACCGGCCCAGAGGGAGGGTCTTCTGAGCCACCATCCCACTGCTCCTGGTCCAGAGGAAGAGGTTTCCCGGCCACCATCCCTCCGGCTGCTCCCAGCCCACAGGAAAGGGCTTTTGGGTCACCATCCCTACCGCTGCTCCCGGGCCCTGGCCCACCTCACCCACCTCAGAAGAGGTAATCCTTGCAGGCACTAACAGCCCCCTGGCCCAGTCAAAATGAGAAAACACGTAATCAAGTCTCAAAACCAGACTTCCATATCATCTACAGCAACCCCAAAGGGAAATGAGATGGAACACTCTGATACTCAACCACCTGGACCCACTGAACTGGCAACAAAAGAGGATCTGGAAAAAATGAAATCAGAAATAATTTCTCAGATAACAGGAGAAATTGTGCCCCTACTGCAAGACATGATTAATAAATCTAGAGAGGAGCTGAGGAACATGATGGAATCCCAACATAAGAAACAAATGGAATCCATAA
>NW_004624841.1:1467249-1494235 GCF_000247695.1 Heterocephalus glaber | reverse complement strand
AAAAATAAGAACCAAGATGCATTACATAAAGGTACAATTCCCAATGAGAAATGTAATTGTGTTGTATACCTACAATATACCAATAAAAGAATTTAATACAAAAAAAAAGATAGGAATTGCCTGCCAGATCTCCAAAATTGGATTTTATTCTAACTTGCAATCTGTTTCTGTACCCCTGTGCTTGCTCAAAGATAAGATCATGGTATACCATTGTGTGGTTTTTCCCTTTAAAAGCTGGATTTCCATGCTTTATCAGTACCAAGAAAGTTGGGAGCCAGAGCTTGTCCTTGGTCACCAGCTAATTAAAAGGACTCCTTTAATTTGGACATTTTTGTGGCATGTTCTTTTTCTCTGGGACAGCTATAACATTTTTTTCCTAAAACCATTGTCCTGGCCAGATTTGTCCATCTCCTACATCTTGTCATTGTCTTTTCTGAATGTTTATCATCTATTTGAGTTAGAATATCACTGTGTCTCCTAAAAGAAGCCAATGTTGAATTTCTACTGAACTCAGCAAGGTTGTCAGGGGCTAGCAGTTTCAATCAGAGTGCACATGCAGCCATTTGTGTGGTTTTTCTCCACTATCTTTGTCCATTGCACTGGGCTATTTCAAGCCACATCCCAATTTCATCTCAATAACACCTTGATCTCAGCTTTTTGGCAATCCTTCATGAGCAGGGAAATTCTAGTGCTGTATTAGTCAGGCTTTCCATTGCTGGGTATAATACCTAACACCTGCAACTTAAAGGGGGAGAGGTTTAATTTCACACTTGGGGGGATTCAGTCCACAGTCAGTTGGCTCCTAGGCAGGAACATTATGGTAGGAGGTTCTATTGGAGGAAAGCTTCTCACCTCATGGCAACCACGAGGCAGGGAGAGAAGGGAAGAGCCAGGCAGGAAGATACACTCCTTCAGGTCCTGCTCCCAGTAACATCTTCATCCAAACAGGCTTCCCCCTTCCGAAACCACATCTTGCTAGGTAGTCATCCATGATGATGAGTACAATGCCCCATAATCCAATCACCTTCCAAAACCCCCAACTTTGAGTACATGAGATACTTGGGGAACATTCTAGATCTAAACCATAACAAGTCCCAAGGCACATGCATGAACATGTGTGGTACATGCCTCCAGTGCTTCCTGTCCCACCCTTCTGGCCTGCCTCTCGTTTCCGTCCACTGCAGTGGTTGGTTTTATGCCAGTTCAGTGTCACCTTGCAGGGCCATGGTCTCCCTTTAAGCAGGAGTCAGACACCTGTCAGCTTTGTGTCTCTGTCAAGACCTTTTTGGACACCATGGTTCTCTGCCCTCCCCATGTGCACCCATGGCCAGAAGGTATGAGAAGTAAGCCAGCATTTCCATCTCCTCCCCATGCTTTTCTCTTATGCATCCATCAGCCATATCTAAGGCTCTCAATATGTTTTGTGAAAATTAATTTTACTGGTACATTTCAGGTATACAATATAATGACGTTCATCATTGGAGACTTGTACCTTCACATAATATATCTTGATTCTCATTTTTCCCCATTCCTCTGCCCTCCCTTCAACCCTCCACCCCTCTATATCTCAATATGTTCTTTAGCATATTACACCTCCAAAGAGTGTTCATCATCCTTCACTTTTTCTCTATCCATTTGGCTGATTTCTGTGCATTTTTCACAATTCTGCTCAGTTTTGAACTACTGTAAAAAGACTTTCTTTATCCCCCCACATCTTTGTCCACTTGTGTCAGGTCTTTTTATTATGGACAACTATGTTAGGTAGAAAAATTATAGGTAGTCAGACAGGGCTAGACCCTTGAAAGTGTCAGTACAGAAGATGAAAACACATCAAGAACTGTCTAGAGACACATAAAAAAAAAAAATTAAAGTCGCAACGGCCAGATTTACATACTTCCTTAAGGAAGCTTCAGATTATTGGTACCACACTTTTGAGAGTTCATGTATAAATGAACCATTGTCTCATTAGGGGTGAGCCATCCTTTCCCACCCACTGAGACTAAGACTACTAAACCTAAGACTAAAGACAACACTAAGACTATAGGTTATCATCCAGGGTTAATGATATCATCCATATACCCTTGCTACTATTGGATCAATATTAGCTAAGTGGCTATTCTTGCAATCTTATTGGTTGATTTTAATTTAACCCATGTTCTAACTCCTCAAGACTTTGCTCTATAAAACTTCTCAGAGAAGTGACCTCTTTGGCAACCCATTCAGGACACTTTCTGTCTCTCAGTAGCTATTCCTATCCCCCATTTCTATTCCTCATTCATTTCCCCAATGAATTTTCCTACTCTTACCCTCCATTGTTCCTTAAAATTTATTCTTTGACTTTGAGGAACACAATCTTGGGATATCTCACATTTAGCAAGTTGAGTTTCCTATTTTTCCATTCTACCATCTTAGAGTTTTCACTGAGATCACTGGAGGGAGATACCAGTTTGCTTTTGTTTCACAGCACCCTTAAATATTTCTACTGGATTCTGGATTGTCACTCATTTAGGTAATTGAAATTGTCATCTTTTTGTTTATCAGTAACTTAGATCTTGTCTTTTTGTTAAAGTGCTGATTGATTTAAGTTGAGAGCATGGGGAGGTTATGATATTTCTGTTTCTCTGATGGGACTTTTTCTTTTTGCAGGCAAGGTCTTGTATTCCTGTTTTTAACACCACATTTAGACTTACTAGTTGCTGAATTTACTTGTATTCCTTGCTTGACTTGTTTGATGATTACAGGAAGCCCTGTCGTCTTATGTTGGAGAGCGGCAGTGGGAAAAGGTAATGTTGGCAATCCCCTAGTAGACTTAGATATAAACCAAAATTGTAAATTTGTGAAATAGATTATATCTAGAAAATATACACACAAACAATCTTTATCTGTCCCCTACAGAATTCTAGGAAACAGTGGTTACTCTGCCATCTAGTTAACTGCTCTTAGAGCAGCTGTCACTTTCAAAGCAGAGGACAGGTTTCGCCAGCACTTTCTGGTTAATCCTCCACTGGAGTCAGTGGGAATGTTGGCCAGACAGGTAGCTGGATTCCTCTCTGGAGACAAATCTCTGGTTTCCTACAACCAGTGAAAACTGGTGGGCACCCAAAGGCTCCTCAGTGGAAGCTGGGTCCTGACAGCCTGACTGGGTAACCAGCAGAGAAATCTCCACTTATCTATTGTCCCCACCTGCACTCCTCAGTGAGGTGAGAGGTAACTCTCTCAGTGATCTCCTAGTATCCTCTGTCCCAGAGTGACTTGAGAGGACACTGTTAGAGGTCTCTCTTACACCTCCATTAAGATGCAGCTATGGGTTTGGACTTTTCTCTCTCTGCTAGTAAGATAGACTCCTTCTTCAGATATGTCTTGATACATTTCTGGGGCCAGAAACAAGTGAAAACATTAATCCTCTATATCCCCTGAGAAAATGTTCTAGGAAAAAGGTCTAAATTAAGAGAGAAAGACACCCCCCACTCAGGTTTTTCCTTTTCATTCCAACTCACTGGGAGTTAGTTTTAGGACTCCTCAGCTCACTAGACCATCTTCTAAATAAAGAAGACCTCCCTTCAGGAGGTCTGGCTGAGGCAACCTTAAAAACCTGTTTGCCTTTAACATAGTAAAACAACTATCAGAGGAGGAGCGATATACATTTGTGCCTTACATACGCTAACTAAAGGGTGAAAAATAGGTTTAGTCAGCTTTTCTCTTCTGTCATGTAAGTGTGAGAGAGGAAAAACATAAATGTGCCTTTACTAACATATAATTTGTGATTGCTTAGACAATGGGTACAGACTTTAATCTGTGAGTTTCTTAAGTGCATTACAGATACCAGGAGATACATATTTTCAGAGTAGGTTTAAGTAGAGCCTAACCAGTTAACTGCTATGGAGGGAAATTGTGTGGTTGACTAGATAGAGAAGCCAAAATGCCCCAGAGATCTTTTCCTCCTAGGGCCCAGGGCCAAGACTTCTTCTAAACTAGTCCCTGTCTCTATCTGTCCCCATAGGTGAGAGGTCTCTTTTGCAGGCTGAGGTTTTAGAACTTTTTAAGTCAGAGTCATGTATTAGAAAGTAAGCCCTAAACAATATAGTTGGAGCACTTCCAATCTGCCGTTTCATTTTCTCTCTCACACTCTCTTTCAAAAGGTTAAAAAGCAGTCATTCGGGTTCTTTGATTATTGGTTTAATTTTCTGCTTGGCAATGCAGTTGGAGTCCATCATAGCTTTTGTCTCTAGAGGCATGGTTTGCTGAGGATTAGAGATCCGCTCTGGGAAAGCACTTGCTCTTAATTGTCTTTCTGCCCTTGAGATGGTTAGGATTTAGTTCTCGTGTATACTTAAGAGTCACTCTTCTGTCCCTTCTCCACTGCCCTGCCCCTGAGAAATAACTCAGTTTACAACAGTTTTTGGTCCAAGGAAATTTTCTTCTTTATGGCTGCTGGATTTCAGGACCAAGTTTCCAGAATGGTGAGATCCCCCTCCCTGGGACCCTTCCAGAGCGAAACTGACCTTCACTTATCTATGGCCATATTACAAACAAACAAACAAACAAACAACAACAACAAGAAAAAACTGGTCTAGATTTAATCCTCAAACTCTCAAAAAATAAATGTAAAGGTTTTAATTTATCTGCCTTCAGTTCTTAGGCTGAAAGGAGATTAACTCCTTTCACTTCCTTCTCCCCTCAAGAATGATGCTGATTAGTTTTTATAGCAGAGATAAGTTCACTGATAGAACAAAACATTCCTAGGGAACCTTATGAGTTTAATAACAGTTTTAAACAGAAACCGATATTAAAGGATAGACACAGCCCCAATCCCCAGAGAACAGCCTCTCTCATCATAATTTCTCTCCAGAACATCTTGCCAGGCTGGCCACTATTCTCAGAGATATGCTCACTGAGGTTCTAAAGAAGAAAAGCATATTGCTAAGTATAGTCCAAAGGTCACAAGATCATGAGGAAAGGGGGCTCTGGCCACTACCTCACACCTCCAGTTTGCCACCACTGGCACTGGGTGGGGTGAAGTCTAAGGGATGCCTTAGATGCCTTAGATTGGGCACAGAGCAAGAGGGATAGATAGGAACACCCTCTTCCTCTTGTTTCTTTTCAAAATGGGGGAAAAAAGCTGTCATAAGTAGACAAATGCAACAGAGCAGATTAGCGTCTTGGTAGGCCTTCTTCCCTCACTGTTTAGAATATGTACTTAGTTCCAAAAAATGTCACTTGGTCTCTTTCTACACCCAATCCTGGCCTGAGTGTACCCTTCCCCCAAGAAATAGTTAAAATTATCTTTAACAGTCTGTCCCTTCAGAAGATTTGGGTATCAGCTGAAGCTATGAAACAACTGTAGATATCAAAGCAACAATAAGAAGCCTATATAAGCTGGATATTCCAATCAGATAAACTGATGGACTAGGGCACATCTCAAAAGCTGTCTTTGATTTCACAGGTGTAAAAGATTTTTATTTGATCTGATTCTTATTACAAGAGATCTCTGTCAATTGACCTATAAAAAGCTCTTGAGTAGTCTATAATTACAAACCTAAAAACCGTAACAGTGTTATAATTTTAAGTAAGTGTCATTAGATTTAAAGACATGCTTCCACCCAGGTTCCCAGATGATCAAAATGATGTCAAGACTGGTTTTACAAGGCTTGTCTGTGCACAATAATTTGAGAGTCATTCACTGGTCAAAAATAATATAATTGTTATGATGTTGTTCTCATAAATCATCAAAAAATTTGTTAAAATAATTAAATAGGAACCTTAATCTTGGGGAAACTTGTAGACAAGACTTCCCATAGTGAATAAAGGAGCAGGTGCCAGGAAACATTTATTCCAGTCTTTATTCACTAATGAGACCCCAATAATTTCCATAGCCTTATGAGAGACACACCACAATAAACATTGCTAAACATATTATTGTAATATGTTTACATTGGTTGTCATCAAAAGGTTAAGTTTTCTGTAGCTAAAACAGTAAGGTATTCTTATTAAAAGAGGTCCTTGGTATAAAACTAAATTGAGAGACAAAGGTTTCCATATAGCTGTGACACTCACTACTAATTTTGTAGTGTACTAAATGTATTCATGTCTTCTGAGTGTACAAGGCTTCTAAGATATAAAGCAGATTGTTTATGGTGATAACCCTTTCTTTTAGACTCAGATATCTGCCTTTCTCTTATGCTCCAGCTACTTTTGATAAGAGGTACATGTAAAGCCAGTGTGAGACCACCAGGCAAATGATAGTGTTTTTTAAAGCTTATGTGATATATATGTTATATATGTGTCACTACACTTAGACATGCTCAGGCACTGAGCAGTCCAGACAATGCCACATGCTTCTTCAATGACATCCTATTAAAGGATAACAAATTAGGTGAGAGTTTCTTTGTGTACTAAATGGAGATGATTGACTAAAAAGACTATTCTATACTAAGATAAATATTTAAATGTATTTCAAAGACAATATCTCATGCTAAAGTACTACTAGATGTGGCCCTTGATCCAAGTTTTCTCTATAAAACTTTATAATTGTTTTCTATTAACATTCTGCAGAGATTCAACTACTAAAATCATGATTGATAAAACATAACAGTCCTCTGGCTGTGCGTTATATTTCAAAGTGCTTGATAGCCAGATGAGATTATAATAGTTATACTCACTGCTCCCACTGCAATACTGATATAGCTGATCTTCTCCTCTAAGCATTCAATAACTAAAGTTTAGAAACCAGAATTAAAAAGACAACTGGGCTAAAAAGATAGCCAGTATTTTGGCCCAGGCCCTCCAAGGTCAACAAAGACCCAGGACATGAAGGCACATTTCTACAAGATCCTGCAACTTTAGTGAGTCACCAAACCTCCAGAGCAAGGAGATTGCTGTACCCCAGAGACCGGTATCAACAAATATAGTGTGCCAAGAAAGAGAGTCACCAAAGAAGTAAGTCTCCCACTTTCACAGAAAGCAACATGGTCAAGCAAGACTATGACCCATTCTGGTGGTTGATGCTAACAGAAGAGCTGAGAAGCTCTGTACATGGTTCAAAAAGTAGTGCCTGAGAAGACTTAACTGACCTTGATAGACAGCAAGGTCTCACTTTAACTTGGTCTTAAACACCCAACAGAAAAGTATAAACAAAAGATATCTAAAAACAATACCATAGTAATAAAACTAGATATAAAAAGGGGCTCCAATTAATGACCCCTTCTGGCAGTTTCCGGCTACACTGGTGGCTGGCCACTGTTGTGGTTCAGTGATGCTAAAAAACTACAGTAGAAGCTATAAAATCTCAACAAGAGCCTTTAATTTCCTTAGCTAAAATTGTCTTTTAAAACCACCAAACTCTTCATCTTCTTACAGCTAGAGGGACTTATGACAAGAAATATCAGACTTATACCTCCATCAGTAGAGGGATCTAAGAACCAACTGGTTGCAATTGCTATTCCAGCCCCAGAGCAGTTTCTGGATGTGATTCTTTCCTCAACCTGCCTTTCCATTCTAGTGCCATGCTTTGATTATACATCTTTTAATTTCTTAGAAAATTTGTTTATTCTTCCCTAGAGGCTACCAAACTCCAAGTGATCATGCAGATAAAAGCAAAGACAAATGTCTCAGACTCCTTTTACTGGGATCCACTAGATTGACCTTGTAAAGGGAGTTAATAACTGCTGAACTGCAACATGACTTCTAGCCAAGGTCCATTAGATTAGCTCTCTAGAAAAGGCTCCTGACTGTGGTTTCCCTACATGGACCCTTCTTGGTTCAAAGAAATTAGGGATAGCTCTTCATGAAGAGGAGGGGAATATTTTAGACAGCTAAGTTAGGTAGAAATATTATAGGTAGTCAGATGGGCCTAGACCCTCAACAGAGACAGTGAAGAATATGAAAACACATCAAAAATTTCCTAGAGACACATCAAAAAAAAAAATTAAAGTCACAATGGCCAGATTTACATACTTCCTTAAGGAAGCTTCAGATTATTGGTACCACACTTTTGAGAATTCATGTATAAATGAACCATTGTCTCATTAGGGGTGAGCCATCCCCTCCCACCCACTAAGACTACTAAGACTAAGACTAAAGACAAGACTAAGACTATAGATTATCAACCAAAGTTAATGATATCATCCATATGCCCTTGCTACTGTTGGATCAATATTAGCTAAGTGGCTATACTTGTAATCTTATTGGTTGATTGTAATTTGATCCACATTGTTTTCACTCCTCATGACTTTGCTCTATAAAACTTTCTCAGAGAAGTGACCTCATTGGCTACCCATTCAGGACCCTTCCTATCTCTCAGTAGCTATTCATATCCCCCATTTCTATTCCTCATTCATTTTCCCCAATGAATTTTCCTACTCCTAACCTCCACTGTTCCTTAAAATTCATTCTTCAACTTTGGGGAACACAAACTCAGCATATCTGACATCCAACAGTTTGAGACTTACGTATTTTTCCCCTATATCACTTTCTCTGTATATGTATTTTTCTCTGAATCTTGCCAACACAGAAGTATCTGCCATTTTTTTTCTTGTAACTAACATTTTTTTTCTTTCTCTCCCACATGCATTGCGAGCTCTGTAAAGGAGAGATTTTTCATTCACCTCCACATTTTCATTCCCAACGTGTGTGTGGCAAACAGCTGGCACTAAGTAGCATTTATTAAATGAATGAATGGTTTGCACTTATGCTTAGAATCTTACTGCCTTGAAATACACCATTTTGTATAAGCCCAGTATCAAAATTAGTAAATACTTCAGGAGAATTTATTTGTCATATTGACATAATTCAATAAATATTGAATTTTTATTGAGCTCAAAAAATAAAAGTAAAAGATTCAAGAGAGAGAGGGGGAAGCAACAAACCTGACCATTAGGGTTTCAGTTATTTAATAAATCAGAGAATGTATAAGTGTACGGCTGATTGCTTCATGGAACTCACGAGGTTATTGGAAAGTGATAGCAGTAGCTAGAGATGAATATCATTAATCCAAGAAATACATATGAGTGTCTAGTTAATGCTAAAGTGTGCAGTAAGACTGAGCTTATGTGATGAATATCTTAGCATTCACCAAGCTGTAATTACTTTGAATATAAAAGAATGTTTACTTGGCTTGGATAAATCTTAAAATATTTAGTACCCTGGAGGTAAATTTTGAATTCAGGGAAATAAGAAATTCTAGCAAGGAGTGGTCCCTAGTTCCATGAGAGGTTCTAGTTAACAATGTGCTACTTGCACCTGATATCTCCTTGGTGTAGCTGAATCCCAAGTAGAAACATTAAGGATAATTGTAAAAACTACTTAGATTAATACCAATTTTGTTGATCCATATATAAGGAGGAAAAAAACCAAAATAGTAATATTTTAGTCAAAATTATGAATGTGATGCCACCTCATTTAAACCTGCCTATCCCCCTTACATGGGTACTATTGTGCTTTTCTAGTGTTAATTTTGTTAGTTATCTTCCTCACCTGTCCACCTCTGGAAATCTCTGGAGAGGCAGTTTTTATAACAAAAAGTATCATGGCCTTGGGTACCAATTTGAGTCTGCTCTTTACTTGAATGTTTTGCAAACTCAAACAAAATTGGTTTTCCTTCTCTTCCTTGGTTTATTTACTTGGGTCAACCTAAATAACGACCAGAGAGAAATTCCCCAAAGAATAATATTTGTTAGGCAACAGAAGAGTAGCACAATGGAAATGCACAAGGGGAAGTTTCTAAATGCAACCATGAAGAGGATCCATTGGATATTTTGAAACAATAGCCCTTGACTGAGCCTACAGCTGCTGACCACATGTCCTCACAGGAATTTTTTGTGTGTATATATAAAGTTGTATGGGCTTTTTCACAAGATTGTGGTTCTGGCACAGTTTTGTGCTAGTTACTATTAGACATCATGACAAACCTTCATTCAGACCCCCTGGTTCTGTTATTTATTTTGTTAGGGTTGATACAAGTGACTCCATTTTGATCCTGACAACTTCTACACCAGAGTCTGGTTAATTGCAGATCTCACAAAATCAAATGAGGTGAAACTCAGGAACCCCTGACCAGGTTCCTGGGAAAGGGGACCTGATGAAGTTTTCCTCTTTTTTTCTTCCTCAGAATTAGAATCCCTGGCACTTCAGCTTCTGAAAGTCGTGGTATTTCTGTTTTCTGCCAGCTCCTGTGGTCCAAAGTTCAGTGTCAGAAAGAATTAAGAGACAAGACAACACAGGGCCAGGAACCCAAGGAGAGGAATTCCTGTCTCCTCTTTGCACCTCCAAGGTCTTCTAGGCCACATGATTTCTTACATGAGTTAGACATTGTTTGAGTAAGGAGGATGAGTCTCCCAGAAAGAACTGGAGATTCAGGAATTTTTGGTTTTAGTTATACAAAGTAAAAATATTTGAAATGGATGAGTACTCATAAGCATGTATTTGTTATTACTACAATGTTATGCTTTATCTTCATTTTTGGTTGCTATTCAATTAGCAATAGCTTGGAACACTTCAGCTTTTAGTTTTTTCCTCTGTTAAGCAAGTAATGATCTGTTAAAAAATACTTAAGAAAGTCTTACTTTAAAGGACCTTTCTATCCTTTTGTTATGTTAAGAACCATTTCCTGGTGCAAATGAGTGCACTCTCTATTTTGTAGGTAGGATATTCAGGGACTCCATTTACCTGTTCTGTTTACAACTCAATTATACATAATAGAGTATATACTAGTTTTCTATTCCTGCTGTAATAAATTACTGAACTTGCCAGTATAAAACACAAAAAAAAATTTTCAGAGTTTTGTAGGGCAGAAGTCTCATCCAGGAGAACTTAGCTGAGCTTTTCAACAGGACAGAAATTAAGGTGTGGCCATTATCTACTTTTTTGTGTGTGTGTGTTCTAATAGAGAATTGGTTTACAAAATTATTCATATTGTGACAAAATTCAGCTCCTTGTGGTTCTAGGACTGAAGTCCCTGCTTCCCTGCTCTCTGTCAACTGGGGGCCTCTGTATCCTAGAGCTGCAGACCACTTGCTTTCTCTTTCATGTGGTCCTCACCATCTTAATACCAGTTATGGTGCACTGAATGCTTCCTTATTTTCATATCTGACTTTTTCCTCTGCTATTTCTGCTACCTCTCAGAGAAAAAAAGAATTACTCAATGTCACTTTTTAAAGTACACTAAGACCAATATTATTTGGACCATCGTGACAGGTGTAGGGAACACAGTAGGATTTGCGGTGAAGGAGATATTGGGATCAACTCCAAATATAGTTCAAGCAAATGGGAATTAATAGCCAAAGAGCAGGCTGGGGGTTGGTGGATGGAAAATAACTAAGAAGTGACCTTGAGAATAAAAGATTTTCTGGCTAAACAGATCTAACAGGATTCTTGCTAAAATCAAGCTAGTGTGGTCAGACTTCATCTGGGGGCAGATGGAGGTTGAGGAACCTGATCAGACATGTACAACAGAGTGTTCTTGCTAAATTGACTTAGCAGAGATGTTGTTAAAATTGGATTTTATAGGGAAGTGTGCAGGTAAGCCTAAAAGAAAGTTCAGGAACCTGAACAAAGTTTGGTCAAGCAAAAGATCTCTATCACTTGACAAAGTCCTGTGCATTTAAAGGCATATGATTAGGTCAGATCAACTGCATCATATAATACAACATAGCCATAGGCATGATATCTTTTTACAGTCACTGGGTCCAGGGATTAAGGTGAGAAATCGTGAGTGCCATTCCTAGAAATTCTGTCACAATACATCTTGTTAAATAAAAATTACAGGACACTATTGATTTGGACTGAGTTCCTACACCTGGCTCCAACAGACAAGACACAAATCAGAATGGATAGGGCCATGCTCTGCCTTATCAAGCTGAAGCTAAATTGTCATCTTGTCATTGTGTTACTGGGCTTTCGGGCACTGGAGTCTCCTTCTAGAGGTGGTTTCTAGGTTCCTTATGTACTGAACAAGGAATTGGTTAAGACAAGTGCAAAGGGTAGAGAAGTTTTATACTTATTAAAGGTAAGAAAAGAAACATGCTCTGGTGAACAAATTTGGGCCAACTAATGGTAAGAAGAGAGATGCAGCCTACAAACAACAGGGTGGGATATTAAAAGAATCAATAGTGGTCCTGGCTTGACGGTGGTCATCTTTTTATATCTCTCACTCCTTAGGGTGATGTTAAGTCTAGGCCAGCCTATCAAAAACCAGAAGAACTGGAGATAGGACTCTTTGATTGGTTCCATGTGCAGGGCTTTGGGAACTGTTCCAGCCAGTTTGTCATGCCCTAATCTCCTGCCCCAACTAGGAACAGGGATGAGATCACCCCAAAGAGGAGGTGGGGACCCCAACACTCCCTGTGGATTAGGTTCTTGGCTCATTGTCACAGAAAAAATATTTCAGCATGTATTGGTGAGAGGTAGAAGCAGACTTATTAGGCAGAGTTAGAAAGTTAGAAAAAATAAGAAAAGAATTTCAGCTTTAGAAGTTGAAGGTGGCAGAGCTCTAGAAAAGAGGATCAGACTGGCTTGCCAGAAAAAGAATGAGACCAATCTTTACAGATTAGCTGAGGTGGGCCAGGGGGTGTTTGAACATTACCTCAGTTCCCATTTTGCTGGATGGCTGCAGAGGAAGTCATTATTGCTTGATGGGCAATTCATTCTCCATGAGAATATTTCTGTTTGGGGCAGTCTCAGTCCTATGGAAGCTCTACTGGAATCCAAAGTGACCACAGGTTTAGGGCCATGACTGGCAACTTCTCAGCACTAGTTGAACTTGTCTGTAAATCTTTTATCTTAATGTCTTGAAAAAGAATGAAATAGGTTATGTTAATTCAGAGTTAATTAACTTTGTCATCTTATAGATAGACACTCCCTCAATGATTAACATTCCTAAATACAGAGCTAAACAAGCATTTGACCCAAAGTTTTAAGGTAATAAAGGAGACAGAGGCAACATAAAGATAATGCTTTATTCTACTTTTAGGTGTCTATTGGGCATCTGTATGACCAAGAGCCACTATTTTTGTTGTTGTTGTTTACCAAAAACAGTGTTTAAGTCCTTGATTGCCTCAGAAGAAAACACAAATCATATTTTTAGTAAATAACAAATTAAGGGCCCAAGAGTTTGTCTTCTCCCAGGAATGTATTTATCCTCTGTCCCTAAGAGGGCCTATATCTATGTCAGTCTGACCTTTTAAGAAATCAGGAGTAGAGAGATAATAGGCAAATTTCCCACACAGGCCACTTTCAATTGGGGTGTTAATGACATTCCCTCTGTTTAATCCTTACACAAAAAAGGCAAACTGAACTAACCCAATGGTAAGTAATCACTTATTTTTTTATTATTCTGTCTCCATCCCCACCTTAGAAGGAAAGTAACATTGAAATGACCATTTCACCTTTTCCTCTCAGTTTTTGCTTCCTTTAGCCTTTCTGTCTATATAACCAGTTTTCTCTGCTCATCCCATCAGAAAATATATTTTATGGAATCAAGTATTGCACCATTCTAGATTTGGAAACAAAGCCTATTGTCATCTTTAAATTTGTTGTAATTTTATCCTCTGACAATCTCCAGAGAGTAATGGCTTCACACTGTCTCTTTCTCTATCCACCTTCCCTTGACTGTTCTTAGGGAAGTTGCACTCCTAGGCAGGAAAGACTAGGAAATTAGATAAAAGTATACACAGTACCACTGACAGAGAAAGAAATCAAATAAAAACAGGGATTACTCAACAATTTTCTTGAGTTAGCATGGCTTTCAGCTGAACTCAAGTTCTGAAGTGTCTAGCTAAGACGGAGGAGGAAAATACATGAACTCAAAGTTTTCCTATAAAGAGTAATCCCACAGAGGTGCTAGATCATAGATACAATGCCTGAGAAAGAATCCAGGCAGTCATCCTAAAACATGGAACACTAGTATGTTAATTATTTTAAATTAAAAGAACTTCAAAAGCAGTAGATACTTGTGTCCTGTAACTGAAGACAATGGTCTTACCCCTTAGTGAGTGGAAAGCAGATAAGCACAACTGGGAGATAAAGGGTTTATTACTTGCAGCAAGTAAGAAGCGCACTGGAGATAATTCTCTTACTTCCCCAAATGTAGTGACAGGCTTCTATTGGGGAAACTTACACACATTCACCTAGGATGGACTCATTATCACATAGAGATAAGCTCATTCCTGAGGATCCTCAGTGCAAGATCATACATCAAATGTCAAAAAAAGAGGTGCAAAGAAATGCATTTGGGTAGAAAATTTTAGTATTATAATGAACAAAATTTATTCTAGCTTACCTAAAAATAATGAGTCAGAGTGACCGGATGGTGTTGGCCGGTCCTCAGTGAGTCTCTCTGGAGGGACTTAACAGAAACAAACAAACAAGCAAAACCAACTTTGAAGGAATATTAATTGCCATTTAAGAGGGAAGCAGCTTTTCCCCCCAGCCAGTAGGCAATTATTCCCAAAACTGCTTACCTAGTTGTTAACAATATCTTCTTTTCTGCTTTAAGTCCTGATCTACCAAGGAAGAAAATGATCACCTCTGGTCCTTTCCCTGAGTTGTCATTGAACTGAACTGATACCACAGAAAGAAAGACTAAGGTCTGTCAATGCACCTCAACAGAATTTTGTCACACTCCTGTCTTTCATTTCAGTCCCATTCAATATTTCAAAGACATTCATAATCCATCCTCTACTCTGTAGCCCAATGGATTTTGTCCCAAGCCATTGAATGTTCTTCAAAGCACCATGAATTCCTCTAAAAATCAGTTACCATTCCCCTCAAAGATTTTTCCTTCCCTGCTATTCCCTGCCCACTCAGAAAAGGGAGCATAGAAGCAAAATCAAGTTAGACTAGTGGGTGATCACACTATGTGAGTGTGTTAGGAAGGTAGTCAGTCACTAGTGGGCCCAAGGGACAAAGAGCAAGCCAAAGTAGCACGCTTCACTGGCTATAGTTAAGAATATCTCATTTTATAATGTATGGATAATTATTTGTTACATCTTAGACACAAAGGCACAGGGTCTCTATTTCTCAAATAAGGCATACAGCATTTCTGGTTTCCATATCCAGCAGCCCAATAATACCAGAAAGAACTTCCTTTAAAGACCCTCCTGATTTAGATTAGAATTTATCTTTTATAAATTTCTTTCCTAAGTTTCTTACATGATTAAGACCCCTAAGGGAACACTTGACCATCTACAAGGAACCAGGAAAACATTTGGCAATTCCAAAGTAAACTTTAAGAAAATTGTCAGTAAGCATTATAGCTCCATAGTTCCTTGAACCCCAGTGTAACTATTGTGTGCATATAAAGACATCCAAACTCAGTGAAGATGCCTAGGTATCACTGCCTGACTCCTCATTTGAAGATATAAATCTCTCAATATCTGCTTTATGATAAACTATCTATACTTCTGCATGGCCACTTGTATGTCTTGATTGAATTGTTTCATCAAAGACATAAAGAACTAAGGACCACAGAGCATGAAGTACGGTTCCTTTCATCATGGCCTAGCTTCCCAGTGACAATTGCTTCTATATATGTAAATAAATTCGTGTGTCTTTTCTCCTACTCAATCTGTCTAATGTCAGTTTATTCCAGCAAACATTCTGACAGTAGGAGGAAGGTGTTCTCTTCACCCCTACACCTGGAAATCTTCTTTGGTTGGAATAGAAATCTGCTGTTTGTCTATTGACTATTAGATTAATAAGAGGTGGATAGTTATAGAGCAAACAAGGAATAAAGTTCTTAGTAAAGACTAGGTATTTATTCTTTATGTGTTCATTAAAAAATTTATCTTTATATGTATTTGTATTTAAATATATGACCCAGTGTGTGGTAGCTGATCAGTGAATGCTGATGCTTACCATGTGCCAAAAACTGGTGTATGAGAGAGACAATAATGAACAAGACATGCCTAGTCCCTGTCCTCTCAGATTAACTTTGTAGGGCCTTGAGAAGTGAGTGGCCACAGCAGCACAGATGGTCCTGGATATAAGAAGAAGTGTTGGGTCCTGGGGGACGGCAGCCTTGCGAGAGTTGGCCCCCAGCAGCGAGGCATCATGTCACATGCTGGAAATATGTGGCAGGCCAAGAGATTGCTCAGAGTGAGGGAAAAAGCCAAGGTAGAAGTGCTCTGCTGCTTCCCCAAAACTCAAGTTCACCTGAGCCTGATCTGAGGAGGTGGATGGATGTCTTCAAACAGGAAGAATTAAACTAGAGACTTTAAGGGTAATCTCAGGATTATATGACCTCTGTATCATTTAAAATACATAACAAAATTTTATCTTGCATAGGACTTTGAGTGAGATAGTGATTCAAGCACAGGATGCCAACTGTCTCTCCATTAATTCCATTAGAAGGATTAATAGGTAATAAAAATAGGACAGATTTTCATCAGGCCAGGGTTGCAATGAAAAGTGAAAAATAAAATTGAGAGATTTGTAAATTATACTTTATTTTCATCCAGGGGAAAATAAAAAGACTCATGTGACTCTCCAAAGGGGCATCAAGTAGGCTGATAAAGTATAATCAAACAGAGCATTTGTTCAAAAGCAAACTTTGCAAAGTGAATTTGACAGAATCTTCTTGGCTGACTGGGATCTTCAGATGCCAAGAGAAGAAGCACTGGTGGGGAAGAGTGGTGAAATGCTATCCTCAGCCTAGAACACAGGAAGAGCAAAAAAAAGGCCTCTGGAGGTCCAGCTGCCCATCTGAGACAGGTCTGTGAGAAGCCTCCACCCCTCAGTCATCATATTAGAGAGGAACAAGGCTGAAGGCTGGACTGGCCTCTCTAGCAGCTCTCCTCCACTTCATCATGACACAGGCAGGCAATATTTAGAGCAACAGCACAGTGTCCCAGACTTCTGTGCTTATAGGAGCACCCAGGGTAGCCAACTTGCTCCTTCCCTGACATGAGAACAATGACAATAGCAACTGGAGGTCTTATCCAACACACACTGCACAAACACCATATTGTCCCATTTTACAGAGAAGAAAAGTGCAGCGCACACCCAAATAGCTTTCCATCGGTACATAGAGAGATCTGGAGCTAGGATTCTAAACATCATAACCAGGTCCCGGAAGCCAAATTTTTATCAATGACATCATATGGGCTCTTTCAGGAAGTATCCTGGCTGCTGCTGTGACTTGTAGCCAGGTTTCTGAGCCATTCGCAGAAATGGGCCCTGATGCTACCTCACCGAATAAAGATAATAAAAGAGATTAGAATATGGCAGTCTCAAGTGTTTCCTTTTAGAAAATGGCTTATTTTGAGCTGAAAGCTGTTGAAAATCACCAGATGTAGAAAGAAGCCTTCTTAGCACTTCTCTATTCTATCTCCAAGCAGAAACTTCTGAGAAATGAGAAGTGCTACAGCTGCTGTCCATGGGATTTTGTTGGTCATGAAGAAGATGATAGCACCAAGATAATTCTGCGTAAACCAGCCTTCCTAAAATACTCATATTCTTCATTAATGTCCCCACTCATTGTCATTACATAATTTACTGCCCTTAGAAGCTGCAACCCCATTTTGTTTTTCTAATCACTTCCCCACAATGTATCTCCCTTTGTTAAAATGGTATGTAACCTTCCAAGTCTAGACACTTCTTTCAGTTTTTTTGGTGAAACCTCCAGGTATGTAAAACATTGTTAAATTTTGTATTTATTTTTCTTCTACTAATTTGTCTTTTATCAGTTTAATTCACAAAATCCAGCCACTGAAAGATAGAGGAAAAGTTTTTCCCTACCCTACAATAAGAAGCACAGAGATTACACATGTATTAGTCAGCTTTCTGTCACTAGAACAAAATACTCAACACCTACCACTTAAAGGAGAGGTTTATTTTAGCTAATTTTTTTTAGGAGATTGAGCCCAGGGTGGATTGGCTCCAAGGCAGAAATGGTGTTATGGTGGAAAAGCTGCTCAACTGACGGCAATCAGGAAGCAGAAAAAAGGGAGGAGCCAAGGGCAAGAATATATGCCTCCAGTGACCCACCTCCAGCCAGTCTCTACCTCCTCACTTCACGTTTAGCCATAAACTCATTAATGGATTAATCTACTGAGGAATACAGTTCTCCTATGATCTAATCACCTTCAAAACCCCACTGCTGAAAATGTGAACCTTTGGGAGAACATTTTAGATCTCAACTATAACATTTTGCTCCTGGACCCCCAAAATCTCATGTCTACCTCATTATGCAAAATAGATTTAGTCCATCTCTAAGAGTTGCCAAATTCTTAACTGTTCCAGCACTGCTGAAAAGTCAAAATCTTTAGTAGCATTTGATGGATCTTTTATACATTTGTAATAGATAAAAATAAACCAGATTACAAATTCTTTTTAAAATCTTAAACCATGTACCAACCTTTTGGTTGAAAATGTGTAGGATAAGTTAAATTGCATTCTTTTAACCAATATGAGTATATTTCTGTAAGTATAGTTATGTTGACATAAAGTTGTGAAAAGCAAAAGCAAAAAAAATAGTTTCCTCTGAGCTCAAGGCAAACTCTTTGCTGTAAGCTCCTGTGAAAATAAAAAAGAAAGTTAAAACTTCCAACATAAAATGGCACAGGGTAAACATTTCCATTCCAAAAAGGATAAATAAAAGGATAGAACAGAATCAGAACAATCCAAGACCAAATCTGAGCAGAGCAAACATTAAATCTTGCAGCTCCATGTCCAGAACCTGGGGCAGGCTGGTTTGAGAGGTGAGCTCCAAAGGGTTTGGGCAGCCCTGGCCTTATGGCCTCGATAATTGCAGCCAACAATGCTTCTTTCACACTGCCTGTGGTTTTCCTCAGCAGATATATTTTACATTCATGACATCTCTAGTTTCCTGAGGTCTCCACAGTACTGCACTTTTGGTTTCACTCTTGCAGCTTCATACTTTACCCTTTCAGGAGCATATGGCCTGACATTTCAGACCTTCCTCAGAAATATGGGAGGAAACATCCATGACCTCACCATCCTGACATTCTGCTAGCCTGAAAAATCATTACCGCATGGATGACATCAAGGTCTACACCAGCTCAAGCAGTAGAATAGCCCCCTGGACTGCGGCTATTGTGGCTATTGAGTGTCTGGATTTCTGAGAATAGTGAAATGAATCCTAGAGAACCAATTCACTAGGAGGCCCTTCTTAAGCAGGCAACTCGGAGACTCTCTCCACAAATGAAAGCTGTGCAGTTTTGCATCTTTGACACTGTGACGAGTGAGGTCTTATTGATTCCTGAGATATCTTAAAGCCACTTTTCCTATTGTTCTGATACAAAATACTTGGCTTCTTTTCAATGTTAATCTTTGCAGCAACCATACTTTTTGTGGCCCCCATTTTATAAATGCTTCTTTTCTGGCCAAGCAGCAAGTGTTCCAAATTATTCTGTTCTGCCACTTGCTCTTGATTTTCATTACAAATCTAAATAAAAGCAGCCAGTAGTACTCATGCCACAGACTAAATATTTGGCTGTCTTGAAATCTCCTCCACCACATAAATTAGTCTACCACCTTTAAATTCAGCCTCACACAATATCTTGTTTTCATTATTTAGAGAATACTTCATTAGTTTCTGTAATCAAACCCACATAGATAAGACCTTACATATTTAATACAGTGTGATACCCCTGTACAAATGGAAAAAAATTAAGTTTAATGTTTCTAGACCAGTATGGCTGTTAATTTCTGTACAATGCCAACTCAACACAGTAAACTGGGATAACTTTTTCCAAAGTTGACAGCACAGTTAAAGTTTACAAAAATTCAAATTATATATATATATATTTATATTTATATAAAAGACCAATAATAGTAATATGTTATGCATCAATAGCAGCAACAGCTTTTCCAGGTTCTGCAGTCATCTGAACAAAATTAAGGAGACATCCAGCACACTCCATTTTAAAAAAAAGAAAGAAAGAAAGAAAAAAATGCTCAGAAAACAGCAAAGTTCTGTTTCTGTTGTGGTACCTGGCACCATTTTTTTATTAGCTTCTTAATCATCATCTGGAAAGAAAACATTCTAGAGTAACATCATTAAAAACAGCTCTGATAAAGCATGGTCACTACTACATACCATAAAGCAGGTACAAGATATTTTACATTCACAGAGGTATGATACAGTACTGTCCTACATCTATAATACTAGAGGATAGAGGAGTCACACAATATCTTAGGACATGGACAAAGCAAAATGTTTTGCCAGAATAAAATTTGCATATCTCTAGTTCAGTTTCTAATAGAGTCCTCATTCCTAACTGAGACCTCATGAATCTGGATTTTACTGTCTGCATTCCTACCATCATTCTGGTCTTCTGAATTCCTACAAGAGTTTCCCACAAATCTCTGATTACAGCAATTTGGGGCTTCTCCAGCCTACTTCCCCAAACTTTTACAAATTCTTTCTATGAAATGGTTTCAAAGGCTTCCAAACCACATGATCAGAATCAGACCCAGAACCACAATCTTAGTAACAAGTGTCTGTGTTAGTTCAACTTTCCTGTTGCTGTGACTAAATGCCTGACATCTGAAACTCAAGGACAACAGGTTTATTTTGGCTTATGTTTTTTCAGAGGATGCAGTTCAGGGTTGGTTGACTTTAAAATGAAAACAACATGCTGGAAAGGAATGGCAGAGGACAGGTGTTCAACCCATGGCAATCAGGAAACTGAGAAAAGGCAGGAGCTGTGGAGCCAAGGACTAGAAAACACCATTCCAGATACCAGTGACTCATCTCCAGCCAAGCCCAACCTCCTAGCAGCACATTTGGCTATGAACTTATCAATAGATTAACCCACTGATAAAGATCATGCCCCATAATCCAATCACCTTCCCCAGCCACCACTACCCTGACCACATGAACCTTTTGGGGGATTTAGGTTGAATCCACAATAATGAAAATTAGTAAGATTTCCCAAGGTTGTTCCCCTCTCATTCTGCCCGGTCTTCAAAGATATCAGATTTGTTTCATCAGTTATCAGAGTGTGCTCTGATTTCCCCCTCTTTGTAGATTGAGAGAACATGCTCACAGATCATCATAATTCTCTAACAGAATTTATATTGGCTATTATTTCACTGAAACACAATTCTGGATTATGCATGTGTTTTTACTTCTGTCTAGATGTCCCCTCAAAGCCTCACATGGTCATAAGTGGAGCTTTTTCAGAAATGGCTGGATCTAGAGTGTGTGATGGTGGGATCGATTCATGATGCAATACTAAGATCAAGGATACTAAAATTTAGGGTGTGAGTGCTACCCACCCAGTAGCCTGGACAAAATACAAGGGATATAAAGAGCTGTGGTCATCCCTTGTTGCTTTGCTACCTTTTGCCCACCACGAACTGCTTCTCCTGTGCAATGTCTGTCTTCCATACCACCCTGCCTTGGAGCCAGCTGATTATGGACTGAAACCTTTACAAACTGTGAGCTAAATAAACCTTTCCTTTTTTAACTTTCGATGTTGGGTATTTTGTCTCAGCAGTGAGAAAAGTAACTAACAGCATAATATTACACTTCTTCGGAAGATACACTGGAAAGTCAGGAGGGAGAGTCTTTGCCTTGTCTATAGTGCCTCAAACATAGAAGTAGAATCACAAGGGAGAGGATAGTCTCACCAATGTTGACCCTTCTTGGCCACAGCAACATGTCCTGTGATGCCACGTGGGAGGGAGCTGGCTGAAGTAAATGTGAAGCAACAAAGTGGTTGGAAGCTGTAATCACAAGAGGAAGACGAGCTGGTCTCTACTGCCCAAGGAAAGAGGATGAATGGGTACAGATGAGAACACAGAGGCAATGAGCCTTTTTGTTCTTCAAAGCAAGGTCACTATATCATGGCTGTTTAGGGTATGAAAGGAAAGATCTGGAGTGAGGCAGCCCTAGAGTCAAAGGTCTGATTTCTTGTGCATAACTTAGAGCTGGTTGATTGTCTTATTTTGAGTCCCAGCCTCTTCTGTTCTATGGACACTATTGTTATCTACATCCTGTGTTGTTGGAATGAACTGTCATGAATATGTTTGCCAAGCACATCTAACACATTGACTCATTTTTACCCTCATCCACCCTTATTTATTCTCCATATATTGGTGCACACCCAACATGAACTTTTTAAATCATAAAGAGGGCCGTTCATTTTCCCCATTTCAACCCTTCAATGGCAAACAATCATCTGGGAACAAATCCACCATCTTCTCCACACTAGGTATGGTCCGCCCATGGCTGCTGCTTCAACCTCTCCTTTGCCATTTTCCCTTTGCCCACTGGGCTCTAGTCCCACTGACAAAATCACTACCACTCCAGGGGCCAGGGGTTTTATACACAGGACTGCACGGGGCTTTTGTACACATTTTTCCCTGTTATGGTCCTTCTCTGAATAGTTACATCACTTATCTCTAAAGTTCATAAGGTATCTACTCAAAAGGCACTTATCAGAACACTCTTTCCTGAACAATCTACCACAAATAACCATCCCTTTATGCACAATCTCCTTATTCAGTGGCACTCTCCTTTTTAGACATTAGATTGCATTTTTTTTCGTTGAGTTTATTGGTACATTTTAGGTATACAACACAATGTCATTCATCATTGGGAATTTGTATCATAAATGATATATCTTGTTTCTTATTTTTCCCAATTCCCCTGCCCTCCCTTCTACCCCTAATTTTTTTAACACATTGTAAGAACCAGTTCTCTATTCCCCAAAGCCCAGATCAGTGCTGGCATACAGATATAATAAATAAATATGAGTTATTTTTTTCTTCCTTTTTCCATTCCTTATCCTCTAGCACAATTACAGAAACTCATTTCTGAAAATATGAGATGAGACTTGTGTTTCCCTAACAGACAGAATCATGCCATTCCCTACTAATGCAGATACCACCAACTTCACCCACTGAAGCTGCATCAAGAGTACATGCTCTGTCCACTTCTTCCTCTGTGTCTTTACCACACTGAGCTTCCTGAGGTCTGCATCTATTTCCCCTGCTAGGGGGAAGCTGGAAGTGATAGATTGCTCCCCATAGCTGCCTGCTTTATCTTTGGACCTCTGGCTCCCTATTAAGCATCTAAGTGTGCCTGGATGTATGTAGCCCATTGCTAGTGTCCTTACAGGTACCTGATAAGTGTTATGATCCTTTATAGCACTAGATGCATAGTAAATAATAATATACTGCCAGATGATTACTATATGAGTGCTGCAGTGATGAACCACTCAGGAGGAAATAATAACTATGAGCAAATAGAAAAGCAAACAAAGAAACAATCTGTTGTGCCACACCAAAAAATAAATCTAGGAACAAAGAGATTTATTTGGGATGGAAATATTTTGATGACAAAGCCACAGGGATAATAGGTGTGTTTAAACGTTCCTTTTTCTGTGCAGTTTCACTTGGTATGCAACATACTGTTCTCCAGCCCTTGCTGTCATATGAAGAGGCCACACTGGGGTCAGGGAGGAGGCATGAAATATTCACTTGTCAAAGCTTGTGACTAGAAGCTGTGACTCAGATGCATTATGTCCAGGGAAAGCTGGTTTCGTTCTGACTCCAGCAGGCCAGCAATCAGGCACTCAGAAATGGACAATAATGGAATAATGGGGATGGTGATTCTTTAACAGATCCTAGTAATAAATGGGAAAATATTGTACAGTTTTTGTCCCAGTCAAGGAATATTACTGGATGTCTTAATGCCTAATAGGAACAAAACACATGGTGCTCAAAATTGGATTCTGGTAAAAACTGATGGATATACTGTATGATTCCATTTATAGAATAACCTTGAAATGACAAAATTATAGAGATGGAGAACAGATCAGTGATTGCTAGGAATTAGGTTTCGGGGGAGGAAGTTGTTATAGAAGTATCATGAAAAAGATTCCTTGTAATGATGAAAGAGTCTATGTCTTAATTGTGACATTATCAATACACATTTTTACATAGCCCTATATATGCCAACACACCATCAGTAAGAACTAAAGTGATGAAAACAAAGATCTGTAAGGTAATTAATAATATTGTAGCAGTTACATTGAGAAAGAAAACCATAATTCAAGTTTCCAGCAAAACAGTGATAAGCTTTTGTTTTTTTTCTTCAGTGTCCTCTGGTCTAAGAGCAATTCAAACTGAAACATATAGGTGGCCATCAGCACACACAAAGTCCTCCCAAAAAAGACATCTAGCTTTTGTTCTAGGAGCTGGAAAGGGAACCCTGACATCTCAAAGGTGATGTGGAAATTATATTTTGTTGTCTTACTCTTCTCTGGCCTCTCATGCCCAGCACCAAGTGATAGCACGGTAGTCATGGCAAAGGCCCATCTCTCAGTGGAGTAGGGATTCCAGGGGTATAGAAAGAGTGGTCACTATCTTTATCCATCTTCTCAGAATTGCAGTTGTGGTAGGGCATAGCCAGGCAGGGGATATGAAACACAGCACTTTGAAGAACCAAAAAGTAGTCCATTAGAAACCAATGACTGTGCTGTATCTGGGAGCTATACAGAGGGAGGACATCAAGAGAACACCCATAAAGTCAGTTAATAACTTCTGGGCTCATCATCAAGCTCTGCATAGCATACAGAATATGTACAGAACTAAACTGACAGACAAAAGATCGTCCAAATCTCTGATCAATCACAGGGCAGCATATACATGGAACAAATCTGAACAGCTCTGCAAGACAATGAACAGTGAGCTGAGATTGGGACCATGGTCCACAAAAGGCAAGTTAAAATGCATAGTAGAACCAAGCCAGGTCAAATGGGTATTAAAAGAACAATAAGAACACTTGTCACACACTTATATAAGACCCAGAATACAAAACAGGGTATTTAAAATATCCAAGGAACAATCCAAAATTACATGCTACAAAAAAGTCCCAGAAATTCTCAACTATCTTGGGAGAAGACAACTAAAAGACACAAATGTTAGGATGACACTCTGTTTGTAATTAGCCAATGAAGACTGTGGGGCAGCTATGAGACAAATAGTCCAAAAGAAATAGTAAATATTCTTAAAATCACTGGAAAACCAGGAAATCAGCAAAGAAGTAGACTGTATAAAAAAGAATCAGATATGAATATCAGAACTGAAAAATGTGTTAACAAGAATTTAATACCCACCAGAGAGCTGGATAGCTACAATGGGGGAAAAGGGATGGGAGAGGAGTGATCACAGTCCCAGGGATTTGTAGGATAATAACAAAAGATTTAACATTCATTTCATTAAAATCCTAGAAATAGAGAATAATCTTGTTGAATTTAATAGATTCCTCTCCTCTCCCCAAATCTCAAAAATGTATTCAATATCTGAAATAAAAAATAGTCATCTGATAAAAATTTTAATGTTGAGCATTTTTTCACATATCAAACGGTCACTTCTACTTCATTTTTACTTTATTAAGATTATTGGTACATTTTACGTATACAATATGATGGCATTCATCATTGGGAAATTGTACCTTTACACGCTATATCTTGGTACTTATTTTTTTTCCCATTCCCCTGCCCTCCCTTCAACCCCTCCACTCCTTCCTATTTGCAAAGTCTTTGTTTCTGTTTTTTCATTTCCCCATATTTATTCCTTTCCCTTCTTTCCTTTCCCCTACCCCTTGCACTTCCCCTTTCCTTTTGGACATTTTTTTCCTATTTCATATTATCTATTATACATTTTGATCCTTATTTACACTTTTAGTGTCTCACACCAGAGAAACTATTCAGTATTTACATATGTCTGTCCTATTTATTTCACTTGAGTATCACCTCAATGTGCATCCATTTAGCTATAAATGTCTCTAATTTCTCATTTTTATGGCTGAATAGTATTCCATTTTATTAAAAAACCACATCTTCTAAATCTAGTCTCCACTTGATGGGCACTTGAGCTGTTTCCAAGCTTTAGCTATTACAAACTGGGTGGCTATAAACATAGGTGCACATATATAACTGTGACACAATTCTTTTAATTCTATTGGGAAGATATCCAGCGGGGGATTGCCTGGGTCACATGGGACTTCTAATTCTAGTTTTAGTGAGGTATCTCTATACTGATTCCCACAGTGGCTGCATCAGTCTACACTCCCACCAAGAGTGCAGAAGTATTCCTTTTTCCCTATGACCCTGCCAGCATTTGTTATTGGTTGATTTCTTGATACCAACCATTCTTTCTGGAATGAGCTGGAATCTCAGTGTTGTTTTTATTAGCATCTCTCGAATGACAAGTGATGTTGAATATTTTTCCTTATATTTATTTGTTGTTTCTATTTCTTTGTCTGAGAAGTGTCTGTTCATTTCAGATGCCCATTTTTGGATTAGGTCTTTAAATTTGGGAGGTCTGATTTTTTTAAGTTCTTTATATATTCTAGATAGTAGACCTTTGTCTGAGGAATACCTGGTAAAAAAGTTTTTCCCACATTGTGAGTTGTCTCTTCACACTGCTGGTGGTTTCTCTTGCTGTGCAGAAGCTTTTTAATAAGATGAGATCCAAGCTGTTGATTCTTTGTGCTAGCTAAAGTGTGATGGAGGTTTTGTCCATGAAGTCTTTTCCCACGCCAAAGTCCTCAAGAGTTCTAGTTAACCTCTCTACCAGCAGGTTTAGTGTTTCTGTTTTAATATTTAGATCTTTGATCCATGTTGGTTTCAGTTTAGTGCATGGCAAGAGATATAGGTCTAGTTTTAGTCTTTGGCAAGTTGAAACCCAATTTCTCCAGCACCCATTTATCAAAGAGGCTATCTTTCCGTCAGTGAGGGTATTTGGCCCCTTTGTCCAAGAGGAAGTGGCTGAGTGTGTCTGGAGTTCTTTCTGCATCTTCTAATCTGTTCCACTGGTCCTCAGGTCTGTTTCTTTGCCAGTATCATGCTGATTTTATTACACTAGGTTTGTAGTCTAGTTTCAAGTTGGGGGTTGTAATACTCCCTGCCATGTCTCTGTTACCTACAATTGCTTTAGCTATTCTGGGTCTCTTCTTGTTCCAAATGAATTTTTGAATTGTTTTCTCAAGGTCCATGAAGTATGCTGCTGGGAT
>NW_004624841.1:1443605-1461041 GCF_000247695.1 Heterocephalus glaber | reverse complement strand
TAGAGTATCATGTCATCTACAAATAATGACAATTTGACTTCTTCATTTCCTATCTTTATTCCTTTTATTTCTTTCTCTTCTCTAATTGCTATGGCTAATGTTTCCAAAACTATATGGAACAGGATTGGTGATAGTGGACATCCTTGTCTTGTTCCTGATATTAGTGTGAAGGATTTCAGTTTTTGACCATTTGGTATGATATTGGCTGTTGGTTTTTCATAGATGGCTTTTATCAAATTGAGGTAGAGATCGTGTATTCCAATTTTTTGTAGGTTTTTTTTAATCATAAATTCTTGTTGGATTTTGTCAAATGCTTTTTCCACATCTATTGAGGGGATCATGTGGTTTTTTGTCTTTGGCTGTATTGATATAATGTATTACATTTATTGATTTGTGTATGTTGAACCATCCCTGCATCTCTGGGATGAATCCCACTTGGTCAGGTTGTATGATTTTCTTGATGATCTTCTGCATTCTAATTGCCAGTATCTTATTGAGGATTTTTGCATCTATGTGAATTAGAGAGATTGACCTGTAATTCTCTTTTTGGGTTGGCCCCTTCTCTGCTTTGGGGATCCAGGTGGTGCTTGCTTCCAGGAATGAATTGGAAACTATTGCTTCCCTTTCAATTTCACTGAAGAGTTTAAGCAGTAGTGGCAGTAGTTCCTCTCTAAATGTCTTGTAGAATTCAGCAGTGAAGCCATCAGAACCCGGGCTTTTCTTAGTTGGTAAGTTTTTAATTTCATTTTCAATTGCATTGATTGATATTAGGTTGTTTAGAATTTTTTATGTCTTCCTGGCTCCA
This sequence comes from Heterocephalus glaber, assembly GCF_000247695.1. The sequence goes on along the minus strand of NW_004624841.1, from coordinate 1,460,236 downwards.
CTTTGGTAATTCATACCTGTCTAGGAATCTGTCCATTTCTTCTGCGTTTACATCTTGTTGGCATATAGGTTTTCAAAGTAGGTATTGATTATCCTCTGTATTTCTCCTGGTTCCATTGTAATTTCATTCTTTTCATTCCTAATTGCATGCATTTGGGCCTTTTCTTTCCTTTTTCTGATAAGTTTGGCTAAGAGTTTTCAATTTTGTTTATACTTTTGAAGAACCAACCTTTGGCTTCATTGATTTTGTTATGTCATTCTCTTAGTCTCCATTGCATTGAATTCTTTTGTGATCTTCATAATTTCCTCCCATACATGAGCTTTGGGTTTATCCTGCTCTTATTTTTCTAGAAGCTTGAGGTTCATCATCAGGTTAATTGTGCTTGTGCTGTTTTCCTAATATGAGTATTCAGGGCTATGAATTTCCCTGTAAGACTGCTTTCATTGTGTCCCACAGATTCCAATATGTTGTATTGTCATTGTCATTTAATTGAAGGAACTATCTGATTTCTTCTTTAATTTGCTTTTGACCCATTGGTTATTCAGAAGTGTACTGTTCAATTTAAACATGTTTATGAAATTCTTCTGCTTTCTTTTGCTATTGATCTCCAATTTCATCACACTATGGTCTGATAATATACAGGGGATAACTTCAATTCCTTTGCACTTAATCATGTTCTATGAGCGAGTATGTGGTCTATTTTGGAGAACAACCCATGTGCAGTTGAAAAGAATGTGTATTCTGATTTTGTGAGGTGGAACACTGTAAATATCTGTTAAGTTCATTTGTTCAAGAGTTTGATTGAGTTCTAGTATTTCCTTCCTTGTTTTTTATCTAGTTGATCTATTTGTGACAGTGGGGTATTGAGGTCCCCCACTACTATTGTATTAGTGCTTATTTTATTTTTCTTGTTCATTAGTATTTGTTTTATATAGTTGGGTGCACTAGTATTTGGTGCATCGATATTTATAATTGTCATCTCTTCCTTTTGGATTGCTCCCTTTACAAGGATATAATGTCCTTCTTTGTCTCTTTTAATCAGTGTTGGTTTGAAATCTACTTGATCTGCAAAGAGGATCACTACTCTTGCTTTTTGGGGGGTACTTGTCACATGGAGTATTGTTTTCCACCTGTTAACTTTTAGTTTATGAGTTTCTTTTTAATTAAGTGTGTTTCTTGTATGCAGGATATTGTTGGAACTTGCTTCTTGACCCATTCTTCCATTTATTTCTTTTGATTGGTGAATTGAAACCATTAACATTGATGGTTATAACTGATACGTATTGACTTATCACTGTCATGACTTTTTTTGTTGTTGGATTCTCCCCCTTTGCCTTAATTTCTTGTTGTGCCTGATGGATTCATTCTGCTGGGCTTCCTGGGGTTGTCATTCTCATTGCCTTTTTCTCAGATATTGTGTAAAATTGTTTGGAGTACTGGTTTGGTATTCATGAAGTTCCTAAGGTGCTTTTTGTCATAAAAGTATCTTATTTCTCCATCAATTTTGAAAGGTAGTTTTGCAGGGTACATCAATCTGGGTTGGAGGCTGTTTACCTTTAGGGCTTGAAATAAGTCACTCCAAGTTCTTCTTGCCTTGAAGGTTTGCATTGAGAAGTCTGCTGTGATTCTGATGGGCTTTACTTTGTATGTGATTTGTTTCTTTTCTCTCACTGCTTGTAGAATTTTGATCTTCTGTTTGGTTTCTGGAATCTTAACTATTATATGCCTATGTGTAGATTTTTTTTTTGATCAAAGCTTATTGGAGTCCTCTATGTCTCACTTATTTGTATGTTAAGTTATTCTCTCCTGCTTGTGAGGTTTTCTGCCATCACTTCTGTGAACAGATTTTTTATGTTGTCTGCACTGTCTCCTGCCTCTTCATTGACTCCAATCAGTCTTGTGTTCTTCTTTGCATCATCTACCAGCTGCTGGATTAATTTCTCATGGTCCCTTACTATTTTAAAGCAATTTTTCTTTTTGTGGTCACTGAATGCAATCTTATCTTCTATATCCGAAATTCTGTCCTCACATTGGCTTATTCTGCTGCATAAACTTTCAATGGAGTTTTTAATCTCCTGGAAATCTGTTTCCATCTGTTTTATAGATTCAATTTGTTTCCTATATTGGGATTCTATCATGTTACTCAGCTCCTCCATTTCTTTATCTGTGTCCTCTCTAGATTTATTAATCATGTCTTTCAGTATGGGCACAATCCCTGCTGTTATCTGAAAAATTATTTCTGATTTCATTTTTTCCAGATCCTCTTTTGTTGCCAATTCATGGAATCCAGGTGGTTGAATACCAGATTGTTCCATCTTGTTTCCCTTTGGGATTGCTTTAGTTGATCTGGGAGTCTTGTTTTGAGACTTGTTTATGTGTCTTCTCTCATTTCAACCAATGCAGTCTGCTATGCCTTTATTGAGGTGACTCTTTGCTCTACCAGTGGACTTCAATTCTCAACAACCTTCAGAGACACTTTCTCTCTGCTGGTACTTCTTTCTCTCCCTCTGCCCCAATACCTGGGTTTTCAGAATAAGGGCCTTTTGGATCTCCACACTGGGCTGTTGTTCAAGCAGGGTTCTGGCTGGGGCCTGTATGCACTTACAAATGGTATCTGGGCAGGCCTCTGACTGGGGTCTCTACACCCATGCTGTTGTTGTCTGGGTGGGCTTCTGGCTAGATTTGTGCTTCTTTTGAGAAGTGTCTGTTCAGATCATTTGTCCATTTATTGATCAGATTACTTACTCTTTTGCTATTTAATTTCTTGTGTTCTTTATACTGTCTGCATATCAATTCTCCAAGGATTTTCTCCAATTCTATAGGCTGTTTGTTCTCTCTGTTGATTGTTTCTTTGCTTTGAAAAAGCTTTCTCATTGGATGTAATCCTACATCAATTCTTACTTTAATTTCTTGAGCTACTGGAGTCCTATTTAGAAAATCATTGCCTATGCCAATATCTTGAAATACTCCCCCTGTATTTTCCTCAGAAACTTTAAAGTTCCAGGTCTTATATTAAGATCTGATTCATTTAGAGTTGAATTTTGTATATTCACAATAGTCAAGTGATGGAATCTGGCTAGTTGCACATCAACAGATGAATGGATAAATAAAATATGGTATATATACACAATGAGGTATTATTTTTCCGTAAAGAAGAAAAAACTCATGTCATTTGCAGAAACATGCATGGAACTAGAGGTCATCATGTTAACCAAAATAAGCCAGAAATAGAAAAAGAACTATTGTGAGTTTTTTCACGTATGTGGAATTTAGAATTTAGGAAAAAAATGACCTGAAATCATATAGGGAAGGGCAAGGGGCTAAGAAAAAGGGGAGAGGGGAGAGAGAAGAAAGTAAGAGAGTGAGTTTGGAGGGTGATTTGATCAAAGTATGATATATGCATGTATACAAATTTCACAAGAAAACCTCTTAATATGTAGAATCAATACACATTATAAATTATAATTGAAAAATGAATGAATGCTTATACTAGGAAGTCTGCGTGTTATATTTTTTAAGAGAAAGAAGAACTTTTTATGCATACTTAGCTGTAGAGCTTCAATATGCAAAAACCAACAGAAGTTAAAGGAGAAATGGAAACATTCTCAATGATAGTTGGAGATACACATCACAGTGTAATAGAGAGAACTAGAATATAGTCCACAAGGATATTGAAGAAATGAAAGAAACTATCAAACACCTGGATATAGTTGATGTTACACAACACTACTTCCATCAACAACAGAATATTTATTCTTTTCAAGTTTGCATGGACCATTCACCAAGATAGTCCATAATCTGGGTCATAAAACAAACTTTTAAAAGTTTATGATATTTAAATTCTACAAATATTTTCTCAGATCTAAGCCAGGCACAGTGGTTCAAGTCTGTAATTTCAGCAACTCAAGAGACAGGAGAGTTGTTCAAGGCCAGCCTGAACTACTTAGCAAGATCCTGTCTCAAAATAAAAATAAAAAGGGTTCAGGTTGTAGCCCAGTGGTAGAGCACCCCTGGTTTCAATCTTCAGTACCAAAAAATAAAAATTAAAAGCAAATGCAACACAAAACGAGATAAATGCACACTACACACACACACACACACACACACACACACACACACATATTCTCATTTTCCACTCTCTCATTTTCAGTCCACTGAGTCTATGTACTTCTACTTGGATGAGGCGTGTCTCCTGAAGGCAATAAATGGCTGTATTTGGGGTTTTTAAATCCAATTTTCCAGCCTGTGTCTTTTGATTTGAGAGTTGAGACCACTGACACTGAGAGTTATTACTGTAAGGTGCTTATTAAGTCTTATCATTGAATTACTTTTCAAGTGCTGATATTTTTCCTTTAGTTTAGTTCCTCTCCTACTTCCTTTGGGTTCTTTGGTGCTGGTATCCTCCTCGTCTCCTTGTAAGTATTTTCTACAATGCTGGTGTATTGGTCATGAATTTTTTTAGGATTTGTTTGTTGTGAAAAATCTATTCATCACTATTGAAGGTTAATTTTGCAAGATGTAAGTCTGGGTTGACAATTGTTCATTTTAGAGACAATTGCCGTATCCCCTGGCCTTTAAGGTTTGTGGTGAAAAATGTGCAGTTATTCTAATGAGCTTCCCTTTATAGGTACTTGCTATTTTTATCTAACAGCTTTTAGTACTCTCTCTCTTTTTTGACTTTCTGGAATGCTGATTACAATTGTTCATGACTATTTTGGGTTCTGAACATTTCTTGTACTTGAATATTGAATTATTTCCCCAGACATGGAACATTTTCCTGCTATGATTTCAGTAAATACCTTTTTATACCTTTTGATAGTTTTCTAATTTTTCCTTTATTTTTATAATTCTAAGGTAAGTTTTTTATTTATTTGAGTCATCTAGCAGCTGTTGGATCTAGCTTGCATGGTATCTGTTCATTTTTAATGTACCATTGAGTTTATGACTTTCTATATCCACCTGGTCTTCTCTTTCTAATAGTCTGTCCTCACATTGGTCAAGTCCGCTACCCATGCTTTCCATTGAACTTTTTATATCATCTATCTTTGCTTCCTTTCTTTTCAAACTTTCTAATTCTTTTCCCAAGTGGTTATTTATGTCTTATAGGGTATCATTTAATTTAGTTAGTTTGTTGTTTGTTTCTTCTTTAAGCTCGTCAAACATTTTATTGGTAAAATCATTATATGTTTGAGTAAACTCTTTTTGAGTTCATTAAATATCTTTTACATTTGCTTATATGTTTTTTAAATTCTTCAAACATTTTACTATTAGTTTTTTCATTCTTTGCTTGTAGCTTTCTCTACTTCAATGTCAGTGAGGTCACCTTTTGGAGAATTATGGTGAGAGAGGCATCTTGTTTCCTTGCTTTCTCATATTTCTATTGTTTCTGCACTAAAGGTTCAAGATCATTTAGGGTAGAGACACTCTGTTGGGACTGTAGAGACCTCCTTAGTTTGGGCCAGGGATTTACCTCAGTAGTTCTGCTGCCTGCCTCACAAGCACAAGGTCCCAAGTTTGATCTCTGGTACAAAAAAAAAAACCCTCAGGAGATCTTCTGTCTCCCTGTGATGTGTCCTTGGGTTTGAGTATGTTTTGGTGTTTATACTCCTCTTCAACCTATTCAGCATAATATATGAAAGTCTTGTTCATGTTCAATGCTCTTCTGGAGGCTTGATCCCCAGCACCATTCAAAGAGGAGAAAACAAACTCCAATAATGTTGATGACACAATGATGCCATACAGTAGCAACCAATTAAAGTCAATGACCATGCCACAATTAACAATAGAAAAACATCACCAATAATAATGTAGACACAAAGACATACCACAAAATTATTTACATACCACTAAAAACCAATAATAGCTACAACTAAACCATCCTTAACAATAGAAGAGATCAATAATAATGTAGACACAAAGAAAATCCAAATATATTGTCATATAGTAAATATATACTAAATGCAACAACTATACCACCATTAACAATAGAAAATAATTTAGCAATAATGGCATAGAATGAACTAAATATTTAAAAATTAATAAAGCTTAATAGTAATAATACTAAAAATGGAGAGTCCAGAAGAAGGGGAAAATGAAAGAAGTAAAATTTGAAAAGGAAAGAAAAGGAAGATGTGAAGGAGAAGAAAATAGTGAGATGAAAATTCAATCAAAGAATAAAAGAAAGTTAATAGAATTAAGCAAAAGTCACAGCAAATGACAAACAAGAAGAAAAGAACACTAAGAAATAATAAAAACAAAGAGCAAATAAATAAAAATAAATAGAAAAAAAGAGAAACAAAAGACCAAAAATCAAAAAGAGAAATTAATCCAAAAAATTGCCCCATGTGTTTGGGTGAGTGGTTTTTTCCCCCAGAACCTGTGGTATTGGAATCCAGCAGATATTTGCGGAGATAGTGAGTCACAACTGGGTTTAGTTTGTCTCCTTGCCCACTTCTTGCTGTGTGAATGCTGAGTCCTGCCCCATCTTTCTCAGTGGGGTTGGTCAGTCCACAGTGTGGTGTCTGTCTTTGTGGCATTTCTTAGTGTTTTGCCCCTCCATGTGCTCCACTTCACTCTCATCTCCAACTAGCTTTAAAGCCTGTAGGTTTGTGAGGTACCTCGCTTGCTCCAAGGCCTCTCTGTCTGTACAGCCCAGAACATGTAACTGTCTAAACTGAGTTGTATCCTTGATCACACTGACAGACACAATGGGAAAAGCAATCAGACTTCTGTATTCTGCACTGGTAGTAGGCAGCAAGGAGAGGCAAACAGTCTACTAGACTGAATGTCAGCACTTTCCAACCCAGCTCCCTCAGAAAACCACTCCTCTGGCTTTGCTTCTCATCACAGAGAGTGGGTCCACTGTATCCTTCACAACCCAACTCACCACTGCTTACACTTTTCAGGGGATCTGCAATTAGCCTGTCCTTTCTCTGTGAATGTCTCTTGTGGCCATCTCCTACACAGTCTCTGGAATGGGGGGACCCCAGAGACACTGAAACGTAGTGTCTGAAGTTAGTGAAGTTCTGTGACTTCAGATTCCCAGAGCAGCTCAGTCTTAAACAACAAAACTCTTCCTAAAATGGCTTGTGATTATGTCCCTCCCAAGTAGCAGATACTGCAGTGTATTTCTTCTCCACCTCTACCCTGCCACATGGAAGGAGTCATTTCAGAGTGAAACTTCATGTTGTATTTGCAGCTAACCATAATTGTTGGTTTTTCTTGGAGCTAGAGCTGCCAGTCTGTTGTTTCTCTCTGGGGCTGCCAGCCTTCTTCAGGTTTACCTTGTATTTGTGGAGCCAGAATCTCCTCCCTGAGAGCCATAGTTAGTATACCAGACTGCTTCCTTCTTTTCTCTGCATTGTTTTCAGTTTCTCTGTAGTTTTTAGTTTTTCTATTGCCTCTTTCTATTGATTCCTGGAACGCTACTTCTTTTTCTCTTCACTAAGTTGTTGTTTTCCAAATGCCTTATTTCTAGGCCCCAGAGAGGCTATATTTTGCTGCCAGCCATTTTTAATCCCTCTCTTTTATAAATATTAAATAAGCAGAATTTGTAGTTTTAAAATCTCCTGAAAAAGAAGACCCTCAAATTTCTGATGGTTTCACAGGCAAATTATACCAAATATTTAAAGAAGCAAAATGTTTTACAGGATGTCTTTCACATAATAGAAGGAAAGAGAAACATTTCCCAAATCACTTTATGAAGCCTGCATCTCTCTATACCAAAACTAAGCAAGGATGGTAGAAAAAAAACTAAAACTACAGACTAGTATCTATCATTAAAAGATGGAAAATCATCAACAGATTATTATCGAATTGCATGAAACAAAATAAAAATAATCCTGATCATAACTCATTATGATCAACTTTATTGCAAGGAAATAATGCTGTTCCAAAGGCTGGGGATTTAGCTCAGTGGTGTTGCTGCCTGCCTTGAAATAATGCTGTTCCATATGTGAAAAGAATTAATATGATCCACCACATTCAGAGTCAAAACAGAAAAATACATTATTAGGGCTGGGGATTTAGCTCAGTGGCATGATGCCTGCCTCACAAGCACAAGGTCCTGAGTTTGATCCCAGGTACCAAAAGAACAAAAAAAATAAAAAACACATTATTAGATCAATTGATGAAGGAAAAGAGTTTGACAAAATTCAACATCTATTCATGATAAAATCTACTGTAAGTGAGGAACAGAAGGAAATTTCTCAATATATTAAAGTGCATCTACAACTATAACCTATAACTAATGTCATACTTAATAGTGAAAGATGGAATACTTCTTAAGATTAGAGAAGTTAATGGTTTCATTTCATTATTCCTTGTCAACACAGTACTGGAAGTTTTAGCCAATGTAACAGGCAAAATACAGAAACCATTTTCATAAAGATTAGAAATCCATAAATAAAGCTGTTTCTGTTCATAGGTGACATCATTTTCTTCATAAAAATTTCCAAGGAATAAAAAAGAAAAATCTTCTAGAAATAATAAAAACTTTAAGCTAAGTTGGAAGATATGTCAATAAAGAAAAATCAACCTTTTTCTATGTAATAGCAATTAAAAATATGAAAGTAAAAAATATATCATGTACAACAGGATCAACAAAAACTGAAATGTTTGTAAACCTAAAATTCAAGTACAAAATCTATATGCTGAAAAGTACAAAATGTTATAAAAGAGTTTTAAGGAGGCTTCAATAAATAGTGATGCCTAGTATATTCATGGACCACAAGATTCCTTATAGTGAAGACTTTATTTTTTTCCCAATGTGATCTATAAATGAATGCAAAAATGACAAAAATTCAACAAACTCTTCTGTAGATATAGACCCATTGATTCTAAAATTTACGTGGAGGCCCAAAGAAATTTGAACAGAGCAATTTAAAAAAGAATAAATTATTCAGAATTGCACTTCCACTTTTAAGAATCACTGTAAATATTAATCGTGACAGTGTTATATTGGCAAAGGAATAAATATGCAGATCAATAGAAGAAGAGTGTTGATCAACATAGATGTAGCCTATTGATATTTGCCAGAGCTACAAGAGTGACTAATGGAGAAAAGTATGTTTTTCACCAGAATTGTGATAGAACAATCTTACATACATAGACAAAAAGTAAACCTTAAACTACATCTGACATCTGACACAAAAATTAAATCTGAATTGATCATACATATAAATGTATAGCACAAAGCTAAAAATTTTAGGAAAAAAATTTCATAACCTAGGGCTATGCAAAGAATTAAAATTCTTAGTCTTGAGAACAGAAGCTAGAAACATAAAGAATGAAAAATTGGACTTTATCAAATTTTAAAACTTTAGCTCTGCACAAGACAGAAGAATAGAAAAGACAAGCTACAGATTGGGAGACTATGTTTACAAATCACACACCTGACAAAGGGCTTCTATCTATAATAAATAAAGAACTCTTAAAACTCAACAGTGAAAAACAAAACACACAAGTTTTTTCTTTTCCCAAATGGGCAAAAGATGTTGAGAGAAAATTCATCATCATAGAAGATTCACAGATGGCAAATAATTATATGATAAGATCAATATCATTATCCACTGAATGCAAATGAACATTGTGATGGAATCCCAGTGCCAAATACTGAGTACCCAAACTACATACTACTGACACTATGGAGTTGCAGTGAAGATGTGAAGCGAGCTCTCCAGCACTGCTTTGGGGAATGGAAAATGAAGCAGACACTCTGGAAAATGGTTGTGCAATTTCTTCTAAAATAATCACACATTTACCGTCGGTGCAGCATCTCCCTCCTGATATTTATCCTAAGGAAATGAAAACATGTTCACACAACACTCTACACAAGGACATTTGTAGCAGCTTCACTTTTAACTTCGCCAAACTAGAAATAACTCAAATGTCTCAATTAGGAAATAGAAACAAAGAGTGCTGCATCTAAACAATGGGGACAACCCTTAGCCATATTAGGAAGAAACTCCTGACACTCAAGGACATTGAGGAATCACAAAAGCATTATCCTGCGTGACAAGTTAATCCATATGGCATTCCAAAACAAAACAAAACTATAGCTCTTAAGAAAAATATCCATGGGCCGGGATTTAGCTCGGTGGTGCCACCACCTGCCTCAAAAGTGCAAGGCCTCGAGATCAATCCCCAGTACAAAAAAAAAAAAAAAGAAAGAAGAAAGAAAGGAAGGAAGGAAGGAAGGAAGGAAGGAAGGAAGGAAGGAAGAGATCCAAACTGGCAGTTTCCAGTGGTTTTTGTGTGAGTGAGAGGTGTGAGTACAGGGAGAGGAGGGAGTTTTGGGGGTGTGATGGATCAGTTCTACATGCTCATCATAGTCATGTTTACATAAATTTATAAGTATGAAAATTCATAGAAATTCTAGTAATAAAGATAGTGTGATATTCACAAAGGATAGACAGTGGATGAATGGAGCAGAATAGAGAGCTTTAAAAATAACACCTATAAACATAATCTGTTGATATTTGACAAAAGACCAAAGGCAAATCCAACAATAGTCTTTTCAACAAATAGTGTTGAAACAACCAGCCATTCATATATAAAAAAAGAAGAATCCAAATCTAGAAATTATATATCTTTCACAAACATTAACTCAAAATAGAGCATAGAGCCAAACATAAATCAAAACCATGAAATTTCTAGGAGATTACACCGAAGATAATCTAAGTGACTTTTGGTTTGGCTATGACTTTTTAAGGAACAAAACAAAAGTATCAATCCATAGAAGAAAAAAATGATAATCTAGACTTCATTAAAATTAAAAACTTCTGCTCTATGAAAACATTACTAAGAGAATGAAAAGATAAGCCACAGGTTGGAAGAAAATAGTTAAGTAACAGATATCCAATGGCTGGTATCCAAATATACAATATTCAAAACTAGGATGTGATTTTTATAAAATGGAGTACTACTCAGCCATAAAGAATGAGAAACTAGAGACATTTATAGCTAAATGGATGCACATTGAGGCCATACTCTTAAGTGAAATAAGTAGGACACACATGTGTAAATACCGAATAGTTTCTCTAGTGTGAGAAACTGAAAGTGTAAATAAGGATCAAAATGTATAATAGATAATGTGAAATAGGAAGAAAAGGTCCAAAGGGGAAGGGGACGTGGAAGAGGTAGGGAAAAGGAAAGGTATAAATATGAGAAAAGGAAAAAACAGAAACAAATTCTTTGTAAATAGGGAGGGGTAGAGGGGTTGAAGGGAGGGCAGGAGAATGGGGAAAAGAACCAAGATATATCATGTAAAGGTACAAATTCTCAATGATGAATGTCATCATATTGTATCCCTAAAATGTACCAATAAACTTAATTTAAAAAATAGGAAACCAAGGTCTCAATTAATGGGCAAAATATTTGAACAGATAAGTCACCAAAGAGGATACACAGAAGGTATGGAGCACAAAGAAAGATACTCATCAAGATGGATCATCAGGTAACTGGAAGTCAGAATAATGATGACAAGCCAATACATACCTATTAGAATCGATCAAATCCAAAACTCTGATAATACCATACACGGATAAGGATTGAAGCAACAGGAATTCTCAGGCATTGAAGGTAGGCATACAAAATGGTACTGGTGTAGCCACTTTCAAACACAGTTTGTCAATTCCTCACAAAGCTAAACATGATCTGATCAAACAAACCAGTGGTCACCAAATTAATTTACCCAAGTGAATTGAAAATGAATGTTCTACTAAAACCTACATGGGGATGTTTTATAGCAGCTTTATTTCTATCAAATCTTGGAAGCAACAAAATGCCCTTCAGTAAGTAAATGGATAAATAATACACTTGGTATGTCCATACAGTGGAGTATTATTCAGACAAAAAAAGACTACCAAGCTGGAAAAAAAAAAAAGCCAAAACAAAAAAAAAACTCACACAGGAACCTAAGAATACATGTTAGTTACTAAGTGAAAGAAATTAGTCTGTAAAGACTACATGCTGTATGATTTCAACTATTTGATTTTCTGAATTAGGGAAAAAACTATAAAGGCAGTAAAAGGATCAATTATTACTAGGGATTAGGAGAGGATGGAGGCAAGGATAAATAGGTGAATCACAGAGGATTTTCAGGGCAGTGGAACCATTATGTGTGCTTTCAAACAGGCAAGTACATGACATATGCATTTATCAATACCTATCAATCTTTATTATCCATAGAATGAATTCTAATGTAATATATGGAACTCAATAATAATATAACAATATTGTTTAATTATAACAAATATATCACATGAATGATGTTAACTATGTGCAAAGTATGAGCAAGAAGTGTGACATATAAGAACTCTTATTTTCTGCTCAATTTTTCTAAAACCTAAAACAACTCTGAAGACTATGTCTATTAATTTAAAAAAAATCATAGAACTGCACACCAAAAGTATAATATCCATTTTGCTGCAATAATAATTTTCAAAAACAAATTGAAACTAAAAGTAGCATGGATGTGCAACAACACAGATAAAATTTGTATATACCCATAGGCAAATCCACTCACCCACCCATTATTCAACAAATATTTATGTGTTAGTGTTCCATTACTGTAACAAATAGCTGAGATGTTCAAACCAACTTATAAAGAACGTTTTCTTTTGGCTTACATTTTTGAAGGTTTCAGTCTATGGCAAAATGGCCCTATCTCTTTGGACTTGTGGCAGCACAGTACATCATGGCAGGAGAGAATAGTGGAGAAAAACTGTTCATTTCATGGCAAGGAATTGAAAAAGAGACAAAGGTCTCAGTGCCTTCCAGGGTATGCCCTCAACGACTAGCACATCTCCCACTAGGCCCACCTCTTCATGGTTCCACCATCTCCACCTCACAATCAAGCCTTTGCTACATTGGCCTTGGGGGTCCACTTATCCAAACCACAGTGATTTATATTCCTGTGGACTATATATGACCTTAAAGTAAAACATCTATTCTCAGAATGTTATTTTTTCTTTTGTTCTTTCACTCAACTAATCAGAGGCCCTTAGTGAAGTTTCCATCTCATGAGACTCTCCAGTCCTATGGAACCCTTTTCTTCTTCCCTGTTTGCTAAGATTTTGGCTGACCATTTTCTGCACTCTCTTACCATTATGGTGGCCTCTGTTGTCCTGTTCTTCACCCACCTGACACATGACATGTGCCACCATTACTGTCTTCCTTCCTTATCTTCTCACACAGCCTGTGGCTGGAGGAGACCCTGTGGGTTCTTGGGAAGTGGTCTTTGCATTCCCTCTGTTACTTACTCCAGTTACACTTTCCTTGTGAGATTTTCTTCTGCAGTGGATACCTTTCCTATTTTCCTTCATATCCGAACCTATTAACTTGCTTGTCCTCAGCAGTTGTGATTTTTAACAACAAAAACTCTCTTAAAATAAGAATGAGACTCTCTGTCCTTGCTTTTCCCTTCCTTGATAGTTTTCTCCTATCATTACCTCCGATTTAGCACTTATCTTCTCTATCAAATCACTGGATTCTTCCCCCGTGTCTCCTTAAAATTCTACTCAGAATGGTACTAGTAAATGACTGGATGCCAAATCCAATGGACACTGGTTTCATCTTTATATTTTTATTTCAGTGCTTAAAATGTTCTTCTCTTGACTTCTGTGACTTCATAGTCTCACTGTGTTCCTCTCTTCTTTTTGCTTGTTCCTTCACAGATCCAGTGCTCGCTTTTGTTCTTTTATCCTTCATTTAAATGTTAGTCTTTGTTCTCTACACATGGTCTCTGAACAATCTCATTTGCTCTTACAGATCCAATTAGGGATTTTAACTCTCACGTAGAACTATCCCCTGAATTCTAGTTTTATAAGCAATCTCCTACCAGTCTCCATTACTTATATGTCAAAAATACCTTAAAGTTAAGATGAATATCTGAAATTTCCATCCTCTCTCTTCCAGTAGCTCCTGTTTTAATTTTCTATCCAGTTACCCTGGAAGCCAACCCTAACATGTTCCTCTCTCTAACACCTCACATCCCATCAGTTCCTGAACCCTGTTTGCTTCACCACCTTTGAATACCATGTATTCCTGTCCAGTGTTAATCACAACCTAAATCAGATCATCATTGTCTCATAGAAATAATGGATACTGTCTATTGACTGGGCTCTTAAACTTTGTCTGCCTCTAGTAGGCCTTGTTTCACATAGAAATCTGGATTATCTTCCTCAAGCAGAGTTCTGGTGATAGCACTGCACTGTTTGAAAGACTTCAGTGGCTCCTCTTATATTTAAAACTTTTATCCTTAACAAAGCTGACTGTCTTTCACAATTTGACCTCATCAGCATTCCTCTGACTCAGCTCTCACTACGTTCTGTTCATGCTGTTTCCCAACAATCTGGACCATGTGCGGTTCTCAGAACTCATTGTCATCTCATGCCTTGGGGTCTTCGACAATGGTGGCCTTGCTTTGTGGAATGCTCTTGAACTCTTTTTTGTTTTGTTTTGATCACACTAGCTTCTATTTATCCTTTAATATTCAATTCAGATGCCACGTTCTCTACTCAACTTTTTCTCGGTAAGGGCGGCCACCACACTGTATGTATTTCCATCACAGCCACTGTCATGCTATGGTATAATGATTGGTTTCTTGCTTGAGCTTGCACTAAAGGAACTTCTTGAGGGAAAATGTTAACTGTTAGGTCTTACTGATCTCCGTATTCTTGCTATCAAGAAATGTACAGGGAAGGAAGGAAAGGAGAAGGGGGAAATGCAGGGAAGAAGAGAGAGAGAAATTCAGGAGGGAAGGAGAAAATAACCAAGCACAAGCTCTCTAAGGCTACAACCACATAAAGAAATCTACATGAATACTAACAGACATCTTGTTCCTGCCATGAAATCATGGGTGATTCTCTTTTAGTCAATAAACATTTTTAATGTAGTTACATTGTTGTTTTTTGTTTGGTTTGAGACAGGGCCTCACTATGTAGTTGAGGCTGCATTGAACTCACTATTCAGCCCAGGGTAGCCTTGAAATCATAGCAATCCTCCTGTTTCAGTCTCCTGAGTGTGGGGATTACAGGCCTGCACCACCACACCCAATTTAGTTACATTGTTTCTATAATTAAACACTGATTAGGTACTCCCAGTGTGGCAGAAACTGCTGTGTTCTCCAGAGGGTGTTGTGCCTTTGAGGCACCCACCTGAACTGGACTCCATAGTCTTCTTCTCTAATAGTTTGGCCATGAGACTAAGTTCCAGTAAAGACAAAGTACACAGCAGTGACTTATGTGACATCAGGACTTGGTTCACAAAATGATGGCACAGTGATTCTCTATTTTCCCTTCTTGTCTAGTTGGTAATTAAAAACAACATCAAGAAATTTAAAAAGAGAAAAAGTAAAAGATTAGACAAAACCCAGGCTCTTGAATGATTGCCTGGAAAGCCACCTTACCAGAAACACTTGGTTGGATTTTACATGGGTGAGAACTATTCTGTTGAGTTCAATCACTGAAGCTTGAGAATTTATCTATATGACAGGTAGAATAAAGTTACATACTTGGGAACCAGTTTAATAGGGCCCCACACAGAATCTGAGATCACCTGATTCATAAATGAAGATGTTCTAGGGCACATGAGAAATTGACTTCAATAAATTTGATTCCTACAATTTTGAAATAACATAATTCCCCCACGGATGGTTTGAATGAAGGGGATAAAGAGAGGATGTTGTACATACTGTCCACATTGCACATGAGAACTTAAACAGGCTATGTTGCTGAGTTAAGAATTGTTCCCAATTCTAACTCACATGTAAGTGTTTCACCCAGGACAAGTCATAGTCTATCAATTGTCCAGGCAACACATGTGCTCTGATTGCCTCAAAGAATCAGCCACTTCCCTCAAGCCCCATGAATGTTCCTTCCCAATCATCTCTGCGGTGGAGAAAGATCACCTTCTCAGACAGAGGGGAAGCACTCCTTGCCAAGAACATTCAAGGAACTGAAATCCATGTGAGAATCTTTAGAACACTCATTCCTCACTGAAGGATGTTTCTGGAACCTTGGGCTGGAAATGGACTTCCTAAACCAGGCCCCCAAAATTCACATTGTATGAGATGAAAATGAACTGATTTTTCCACATCACTCTTAAGAATTGCCATTCAATAAAAAATGCTACAGAGGTCCTGAGTCTCGCGGAAGACGCCGAATCAGCCCACTGCAGACAGGCAGGTCTGTGCACGGCCTACTGAGGTCCTGAGTCATGCGGAAGATGCCAAATCAGCCCGCTGCAGACAGGCAGGTCTCTGCACACCCTGTCGAGGTCCTGAGTCAGGAGGAAGACACCGAATCACCCCATTGCAGAAAGGCAGCCACCGGATTCCACATTACCAAGGCCCAGAGGACACCAGACCACTAGACCAAGGTGTTGAGTCCGACTGTTCCTGGCCCAAAGGTAGGGGCTTCTGAGCCGTCGTCCCACTGCTCCTGGTCCAGAGAAAGGGGCTTCCCGGTCACCATCCCTCCCGCTGCTCCCAGCACAGAGGAAAGGGCTTTTGGGCCACCTTCTGTCCCGCTGCTCCTGGCCCAGAGGAAGGGGTTTCCCGGGCACCATCCCGCCAGCTGCTCCCAGCCCACAGGAAAGGGCTTTTGGGTCACCATCCCTACCGCTGCTCC
>NW_004624841.1:1412067-1438272 GCF_000247695.1 Heterocephalus glaber | reverse complement strand
TAGAGTGAATAATTGATTATGTAAAATAGGAATAAAAGGTCCAAAGGGGTAGGGGTAGTGGGAGGCACAGGGGAAAGGAAAGAAGGGAAAGGAAAAAATGCTGAGAAATGGAAAAAATGGAAATAAAGTCTTTGTAAATAGGGAAGGGTGGGCTAGGAATGGGAAAAAATAAGAACCAAGATGCATTATACAAAGGTACAATTCCCAATGAAAAAAAAATAAAATAAAAAATAAAATGCTACAGATTTTGTTACTCAATAATATTCTGGATAAGACTGTGGGAAGATAGAATCTCTCAATCACTACTGGCAGAAGTGTAAGATGAGAAGCTATACAGAGCTCTCTGATTTAGAAGTCTCCGAGAGTATCCAGTGAAATTAGATATATGTGTATTCTATGAATCAGAAATACCTGAAGAAAAATTCCTACTTGTGTCTAGCAGAGGTCAAATAAAAAGGACAGAGGCATTTATTTGCGCATAGCTAGAAAAATGAAAGTAAAGTCAGAGGAATGAATATTAGAAGACAATGTAGCAATCAGAAACACTAAAGACACACATAGAGTATCACGGGCAAATATTTTTTAAAAAGCAGATTTGAGGAAATAAGGTGTAAAACAAAGGTATATATCTCATGTACAAACACACATATATGTATATATACATGCATAGGCATATAAACACACCTATAGGCATAGATAATGTAAATTTGAGTACACAGAAGAAAACAAAAGAAATTATTTTTTTCTTTATCAAGAAAAATTTCCAGTGTACAACAGTATACACAATTTAACACAAAAATACATTTTACTTCCATTCATCATTTAAATATCATAAATAAAATCCATTACCATATATAATCAAAAATTAAACCGTCAAGAACATATTCCCCTCACCTCTGACAAGAGTGTAAAAATAGGGGCCGGGGATTTAGCTCAGTGGTTTTGCCGCCTGCTGCACAAGCGCAAGGACCCGAGTTCAATCCCCAGTACCAAAAAAAAAAAAGAAAAGAGTGTAAAAATAGTCTCACCTTGATCATTTATACTTTTATGCTCTTGGCACACATATATTTGTGCAAATATAATACATAGTAGCATTTTATATGTTTAAAAGTTACCTAAAATACATTATTGTATGCATGACCTTTTATAACTAGCTTGATACATCTAATATGTTTCCCTTTACTGTAGAGTTTTTCATTATATAAATATATAATATATTATTTCCTTGTGTTATTGATGGACAAATTGTTTCAGATTTTTATCACTGCAAATAATTTTGAAATGTGCTTTTTTGTAGATATCTTCTTGTTCACATGTGTATGACTTCACCTATGGTATAAAATCAGAACTGAAATTCCTATGACATACATGTTTAAATTTGACTAGATATTGGCAAATAATTCTCCAGAGTGGTAATCCTTATTTACAGTCTCATCAGTATTGCATGAACATGTCTGTTCCTTGTTCTTTGTTGACATCCTTGCCAACATGTGGTACATTCAGCAACTGTTGCTGGTTATTGTTTTTTAATTTTATTTGTCTGATGAATATGAAAAATCTTCTGGGGCTACAAATCATAACATATATTTATTGACTCTGGGTTTTCTGGTTCATATCATTTGTCTATTTTTCAGTTTTCATAGGCATCTTATTAATTTATAGTATTTTTATATATACTAAATATTAATACCCTGTGCTTTGCATATTGTAAATATCTCTCTTGCTTTATGGATTAACTTTTTTTTTTTTTTTTTGGTACCAGGGATCAAACTTGGGTTCTTGCGCTTGCAAGGCAGGTGGCAGAACCATGTGGTTTAACTTTTAAATGTTTATGGTTTGGGTAGAGAGACTGTTTTTAATTAAAAACTTTAAATTCATCTTTTCCTTTATTGCTCAAGTTTTTCCTGATATATTTTTAAAGTACTCTCCAATATCAAGGTGGTGAAAAGATTTTGCAATATATTATCTGCTGAACACTTAAAAATTTTATTGTTCACATTTAGATCTTTAGTTGACTGGAATTGATTTGTTTTTATAGTATGGAAATGGGATCCGGTATGTTTTTTTATATGGATAAGCTATTCTTCCAGAAAAATTCCTTCTTTCCAGCTGTTCTGTAATATCAACTGTCACACATCAACTTTCCATTCATTCAGTACGTTTTTATCATCTACCACATATTCACCTCTGTTCTAAGCACTATATATATATATATATATATATAAATGATAAATTAATTATTCCTGTATCTCACTTGGGTTTCCATTCTATCTTCTTTATGAAGCTGATGTCTCCATGACTAAATAACTTATTCTGATCATGATTCTGTTTACTTAGTCATGCTATCTGTGGAGGAAGTTTCCCTCCTTTCATTCCTCTTTTTGTAATAATTATGACCATTCTTGCTCTCTTCACCACATATTCATATAACATATATTCATATATATATTAATCAAATTCTTAATTTCTCCAACAAACCTATATCTTAGGATGGACTCTAAAATCAGAGCTCAAGAGAAGGAGCCTGTGACTGTCCTTCTCTTGGGAAAGGAAGAACAAGGGACAGTTCCAGCAGGAGAGGGGTCCTCTGTCAACCAAGGACAACACCCCAGAGAAGGGGCAGCTGGGGGTCTTAGCCACCAACCTTCATGGCAGGTAATGGAGGCTTCAGGGCACCAATATGCTTCATCATGATATGTAATTTTAAAAATGAATACACACCCTAAGACATGTAGATTTTACACATTAGGATTACTGTGGTGGAAGAAAGAAATGGAGTTAGGGATGGGTTAAAAAAATCTGAAGGATTCAGAACTGGATGGTTGCAAGGTGAAGCTTTATTAATGCATATCTTTGTCTCTGAGATACAGTAAAAGAGTTGTATAAATACATAAATACACAGTAGTCAAGAAGTATCCAATCCCATCCCCAAATACATACTTAGCCTTTAAAAACATTGATTTGTCAAAACCAAAGAACAGCTGAGGTCTATAATTTAGGTGGTTTTTGTTGAGCTTTTGAAACTCACTTGTAATGAGTCAGTGTTCAGCCACTGTTCAGCTGTAGCTTTTAATTGCAAACTTTGGGACACCCTAAATTAGGGATGAGAGAAGCCAGATTCATTAAAACCCAACACATGCTGATGGGCTTAATTTTTTTTATCAGTATAGACTTATTTTCAGCCTCAGCTCTTACATGTACTTGCATTATAAAGAATTATTTTTGTGTTCTGACCTATGTGCACTTAACTCCACAGTCATATTCTTTGCTAAAACTTGTTTGATATCCAAGATGTCCCCAGTAGTATTTTTCTATGCCAGCTATACTGAATATCCTGCAAATAGAATAAAATTTATGTAACACTGTTCACCCATTTTGTCTTATTCCTGATCATCCAAATGCATATTTGCTTCATTATAATATTCATATGAATATTGTCAGCCTCACTCCCTCATTTGAAGTACACAAACCAGACTCCAGTCTAACTTTTGTAAAGGTATAGCCTAGAGTCAGGAGTACAGCAAAACTGTGGAAGGAGTTAGCATAAACCTCTGTCCCAATGTTTAGGAGAAAAGAAAATGTAGAAAAAATAACTAAAGTGAGCTGGATAATTTGCTCTGCAGGCATTACCGCAGAAACATGGCATGATAGACATGTTCAAAGGGAAGGATTGGGGCTTCCGTTTTCTCAGAAATAGAAACTTGGATTTAGCCACATATTAATCAGGGAGAGCAAACTGAGGCTCTAAATCAGTTAGGGTTCACTAGAAAACATATTTAGTTTTATATATATCATAAATAAAAGATTTAGCAAGTAGGCTTACAATGGCCAACTGTGGAATCGTGTGGAAGTATGCAAAATGGCCATCTGCAAGGATCGGGTCAAAAGTCTAAGGCCTGGAGCTCACTACACAGTCTAGTGCAAGTTCTTATCAGAAAGCCAAAGGATCCATGTTGGAAGGCTGATAACTTTGTGCCAGAACCCTAGAGACAAACATCCAAGATGATGGCAAAAACCAGAGCTCCTCTGAAGACTTTCTTCTTCTTACCCTTTCTTTTTCCCATCCCAATTATAACCCTGTTGGCTGGTGCCACCTTCATCCAGGCTGAGTCTTTCCCCTCAGTTTGCTGATCTACATGTCAATCATCCACAAACACATCCAAACTCACTATGGCCAAATGTGGGTTAGCTTGACGACTGGAAATTTTAAGGCACCTCAGCCATAGAATAAGGCTGCACCTCCCACCAACCTCCCCACAAATCTGCACCTCCCACCAACCTTCCCTCACCAGTGTGCACAGAGGGCCCATGGGTACTATGGCAAGTGCTGAGGCAGGGAGAGATCTCACTGAGGTGCATAGTGGCTCCCAAGTGTTCTCCACAAGCAGCACAGGAAGGACACCGAGAGATGGGTCTATGGAGGCCAACCAGCTCTCAGCAGCTGAGAGGCCAAGGGTAGAGCAGGGGAGCTCAGAGAAACTGTAGTGGGCATATTTATACTCTTCTCTGAGTAGCTGATAGAATAAGTATAGAGAAATTGGTAAAATATAAGATTTGAAAAACACTATCCCTCTGCTCAACCTAACTTGTATTTACAGAACACTCCACCTCAAAGCTGCAGAGCATAATTACTTCCAGTTGTGTGGGGGACAGCACCATGCTACACACCAAAATATCCTGGATCATTAAGCATGTTTAGATCAATAAAAAAGAATGAAATTAAGCAGAGTATTTTTTCCAACCAAAATGGTTTAAAATTATGGATAGTGTCTTAGTTACTTTTCCTGTTGCTGAGACAAAATGCCCAACACCACAAATTAGAGGAAAGGTTTATTTTGTAGTTTGTTGAGGTGTCAGTCCATAGTGAGCTGGCTCCAAGGCAGGGTGGCAAGCCAGAAGGCCATCAAGAAGGAAAAACAGTCCATGGCAAAGCAGGGCAGGCAGAAGGTAGCAAGCAACAACAGTAGCAGAAGCAGCAGTAAAAGCAGCCTGTCTTTTCCTTTTATCCCTTCTAGGTCATCTGTCTTTTGGGTGGTGCTACCCACACCCAGGGTGGGCCCTCCTTAATCCCAGCATCACATCCTAGATCCAGCCAGCTCTGAAAAGCCCCAGCTATGAGTGCCTGAGGCTTTGGGGGGTCTAGATAACATAACAAATAGCATTAAGGTATTGAGAAACTCCTCAAACGTTTCACAATTTAGTAATACCACTTGAAATAACCCATGAGTCAAAAGAGGAATTAGAAAATCACAAAGTATTTTAAGTGACAATGAGAATACAACATTCCTAAATGTAGAGGTTATAGCTAAAGAGGTGTTGCGAGGGAATTAAGGAGTTTTAAATAATTACATTAGAAAAGAAGAAAGGTCTACAATCAATTATCCTGGCTTCCATGTTAAGAAGCTAGAAAAAAAGCAAATTACATGTTAAAAAACAAGTAGAAAGGAACAATAAAATGCTAAAAATCAGCAAAATAGAAAAATGACAAATAGAAAAAATTTCTAAGTTAGAACTTTGAGAGCAATGATAAAATTGGTTAAAATCTAGCAAGACAAGTTAAAATAAAGAGAGAAAACATGAATTTCCAACAACAGAAATAGAAAACAGAACATAATTATAGGCTTATAAATAGTGAGAGGATAACAAAGAAATATTATGAAGAATGTTTGACAATAAATTATTTAACATAAATCAAATGGACAATGGAAAGTTAAAACTTATCACAGTTAACACAAAAAGAAATAGAAAAATTTATTAAATCTCAAAATTGATTAAAAATTCAATTTATGATAAAAATCTTTATGCAAAAATTCCAGGCCTTCATAACAATTCAATACAAGTTTAATAGAAATAATGTAAATCCTATCAAACTTTTTCAGAATAAAAAGGGACAAGGAGCTATTCCTAACATATTTTATGAAAGTAAGAAAATACTGATGCTAATACCCAGCAAAGACATTTAAAGAAAAAAAAGTTACAGATCAATGCTTCTCATGAATCTAGAAATAAATCCTGAATATACTATTAGTAAATCTTTCCTAGAAATATTTTAAAAAGATAATAACTCATGCCCAAATGTATTATATCTCTAGAATGCAAGGTTACTTTAACTTTTGAAAAATCAAGCTATATAATTTACCACATCAATAGAATAAAGAGGAAAAATATGATCATCTCAATAAGTGTAGAAAAGCATTTGATTAAATTTACAGCCTCTTCATGAGAATAACTCAGGAAACTTGGAACACACAAGAAATTCTTCTTTCTGAAAAAGAACATTTATGGAGTAAAAACAGAAAAAAAAATCCTGTAGCTAACTAACATCATGCTTAATGGTGAAATATTGAATGTTTTTCTGCTAACAGCAGGAAGAAAGTAAAAATATTTGCTATCTTAATTTGTATTTAACATTGTACCAGAAGTCCAGACTACCAAAGCACAAGAGGTGGGAGAGAGAAGAAAAGGAAGAAAAACAGAGATAAAAATTGGTTGGAAAAGAAGACATAAAGCAATTAGCTGTTGTTGCTTGCAGATAATGATTGCATATGTAAAAAACCCAGTGGAACTTACTTAAAATAAAAGGAAAGAAAGAAATAAAAACTAAATTTGGCAAGTTCACAGCAGACAATGTTAATATGAGAAATCCAAGTACATTTCTAATGCTAGTAAATGAGAACTGGCAAATAAAATTTATAGTCAATATAGTCATCTCATGGAAAATATTTAGAAAAAATAACAAAAATCATATAAAACTTGTATATTGAAGACTACAAACTTACTGCATTTAGTGGCTGTTCTACGAATTTCACAGAGGATCTTTAACTTCAAAGTTAATGCTATACCACTTTACCATGAAAATACGAATTTTCTGTAGAATATTTCATTGATTCTTGTCTTTTGCAATATTATTGCTTCCAAAGTTATGTCTTTTAATGAAATTAGGAGAAGAAAAAGTAGCTAGCTTTTCACATTCCCCCCATGTGTTTTCTTATTATCTGGGCTCTTCATGTCTTTACTTGAATCTGAATTTCCACATAGTATCAGTCCTCAGCAGCCTGGAGCAATGACTTAACTTTCTGTTATGAAGAGATTTGAATACAAATTCTATTTGTTTCTCTGGAAATGTTTTTATGCTCTTCTTATTTTGCAGAATATTTTTTCTGTGTGTGTGTGTGTGTGTGTGTGTGTGTGTGTGTGTGTGTATCAATTTCCAAGCACTTTAAAGATAGTGTTTTATTATTGTCAATAAAAATCACTTGAAAAGAATTCAAGAAAAAAAGGAAGGTTTTGAAGGGAGGGAAAGAAGAGGAGGGAGAAAGGAAGGGAAGGGAGAAGGAAGGAAGGAAAGAAGGAAGGAAGGAAGGAAAGAAGGAAGGAAGGAAGGGAGGGAAAGGAAAGGGAAAGTTTCCACTTAGTGCTCACTCCAGTCTGTCTATGTAAAGGAAGGACACGAGCCTGCCCAAAACTCTCAGTCCTGATAGTTGATTGCAGATTACCTCATTTGTCAGGTCCAGACAGCCAAATGAGCCTTCCCAGGGGCTGTTTTTCTTGGTCGTTGGAGCAGAAACTTGCCCTGGCCAGGGCCGCAATGTTCAGCTCCTGATCCATCCCAGAACACAAAGCCTAGAAGTGTGATCTCCAATCACCAAATGGCTACTGGGCTCTATTCTGAAATTAGGCTCCATTTGCCACTCGGGACCCTTCCTGGAGATTCAGCTTTTCATAAACTTCATACCCAAGTTCATACTATCTTCTGGCCTCCATGATAGTTTTTCTGACAAGTCAGCTATCGTTCAAATTAAATTATCTTTCCACATTTTCCTGTGGCTGTTTACTAATCTCTCTCTCTTTCCCCTCCCCTTCCCTCCCCTCTTCTCCCCTCCCCTCTCCCCTCTTTCCCTTTCTCCCTCTCTCTTTCCCTTTCCCTCTCCCTCTCTCTTCCATGACTTGAATGATGCATGTGGATATGGTAGGTGTAAGCTAAATCATCATTCTGGGCTATCAACTGATCCCTCAGAGCCCAGGAGGTCCAATAGGTCTCCTCACTCTGGCTGTTTGAACCACCTGTGACTGGCCACCAGCCTCAGAAATCTCCACTCAGCCCACAGGTCCCAGCACTTTATCTGCCCAAGTCTTTGCCTATCAGCAAAATTTAAGAAGCCTGACTCAGAATTGCAAATTCTTTCTCTGAACAGCTCTCTTTTCTCTGATACCCTGTCTTGCTCTCTCTGTCTCCCTCACTTTTCAAAACCTCTGATTTCTGTAATTTCTTGCTCCTAAGCTTCAAGCTTTCCTAGGTCTTCATCTCCCAGCATGGCAATGCAGAAAGTGTTTCCAAGCAAATGCAGAGCAATCCAGGGCTCAGCTCACCTGATGCCACCTAGCTCAGGTAGCATAATGTTGCCCTGCTGCCTTTTCCGTAGTCCAGAAGCTTTGTGTCACATCCTTTTATCCCATTTCTAAATATTTACAGCAAAAAGGGTGATCTGATAGAAGCAGAAATCTATACAATTTTGTTTCTAGGGTTTTCAAACGTCCAGAAATTGTGTCCAGGAATTTTTACCACTTTAAAAATATTTCCTTTGTACTTTTTTTAACCAAAGCATTTTTACACAAGTTGTACCCACTTACATTTCATATATTTCCTCTGAATACAAAAACTTTCTCCAATATAACTGTACTACCATTATTAAAGCTAAAATTAATAATGATCTTATAACATCTACTATCCACTCTATATGTGAATGTAGTTATTTGCTTAAAATATCTCTATGACTGATTTATTTTTTTGTTTTGTTTGACTATTTATTTATTCCAAATTCAGGATCTGACCAATGTTCATGCACTACACTTGTTTCTTATATTTGAGTGGTGTGATAGTTAATTGTGTCATCAACTTGAATGGATTAAGAAACCCTAGTGCATTAGTGGAGCACAGTTCTGGGTGTGTCTGTGCATGATTGACATGTAGGCCACAAACTGAGGAAGGACTGCCTCAGATAGGGTTGGTACCAACCAACAGACTTGTAGCCTGGATGAAGTAAAAAGGGAAAGAAGGAAGTCTTCCTTTTGCTTCATTGGAGGAGCTCCAGCCTTTTCCCTTGTCTTTGGACATTGGGCTTCAGTTTCTTCAGGCCTCCACCACACTCTTCTACTTTTCAACATAAACCATGACATGGACACTTCTGATACGGACATGCACCACATGCTGAGATGAGATCCAGGCCTTCAACCTTCAAGTAGATCCTGTAGATGCTCCAGCGCACAGATGGCCATTTTGCATTCTTCCATCCATAATTCTGCAGGTGGCCATTAAAGTCTACTTAGCAAATCTTTTATAAATTGAAAACACTAATTGATACATGTGATCTCCTTTTATTTAGAGTAGTAATCTTAGTTTTGGGGG
This sequence comes from Heterocephalus glaber, assembly GCF_000247695.1. Next base: position 1,428,866 of record NW_004624841.1, on the reverse strand, counting down.
CTTTTGGCTGAATATTTTCTTGTTAAAGAGTACAAGCTGCCTGCTTTTTAATCAAATTTTTCATATTCTGGATTTTTCTGATGGTTTGGTGATTATGCTTTTTAATGTGTTCCTCTATTTCCACATTTCAATTACATTTTACCTTAGAGCTAGAGGGCTGATTTGATTAATATTAAATATTTTCATCAAGAATACTTCCATATATATTATAACTTTCATATGGCATCTTATCAAGAGATAAGTCTCATGGTATTCCAGCATAAATGATACTAGCTTTGACTATTTGGTTAATGTGGTTACCACCATCTGTTCATTAATTTTTTTTCTCCATCGTAATTGGTAAGTAATATTTGCAGTAATATTTGTCATTGTGTTTGAAAGAATTTCTTTTTTTCCCCAAATAGTTTGTCTAATGGTTTTTGTACTCACTGCTAATATTTGTTTGTGTAAGTTTTTATATTAAGAGTTGCAATTTGGAGATTTTCTAATTCTACATGGTTTACCTGTCCATTTCATAAATGAGTATTTTCCTTTATCCTCCTCTTTAGAAAAATATTATAGAATGAATAAGACTTAGGAAATTATCAATTCAAACATCAGCCTCTGTAGGTCCCTTGTTCCCTGTGAGGTGTCCTGTGTAAAGGCAGCATGCTGGGTGTCTAGGCCAGTCTGGCTACGGCTTCCTTCTCAGACAGGATGGCAACTCCACGCTTCATGAGGTTCTGAGCCACTACTCAGGGCTCTTCCATGGGCCTCTGCAGTTCTCATGGAGCTGCTTCTGAAAAGGGCCCTTCCCTGTTAATTCCATTAAAAATGGTTAATTTCCTGATGGAGACATGAGGATTTCTGGAGAACAGTAGACACTAAGGTGTGAGTATTCCCACCTGATTAAAAGCTTGCCAACCAGCTTCAACAAGAACATATTTCATACCCAATCTTCTCTCTTCTGGGTCATTTACCTCTTTCAAACAAAGAAGAAATAATTCTTGACAAGCAGTCATGGACATGACTACACAGATCCTACTCCATCTTATTTCTGTCTTATTTGCTAGGAATGGTTAATGACCTCCTTAGCAGAAATTCAGGAGGAGTGCTTATTGTCCTTCTTAAAATATAAAATAAAATTCATGTCAGAGGGTCAGCTCTTCTGAGATCATTCAGCGTTCTGAAGCTCACATGGTTCAAATCAAAGGAACATCATCCCAGTCATTTTTTTTAAGTGAAGGGACATACTGGGACAAGGGGTCACCTGACCCCAGAGACCCTAGACTTCTCACAAACCCACTGGTAAGGAAATTCTTTCAGCCATGTCCCTACTACTTTGTAAATGGAGTTCTACCCCTTCTCAGCCATATCATTTGGAACAAGTGTCCTAGTATCTCAAAAATTAATTTTTTAATCTCAAAAACAAGAAAAAGTACTAGAAATTTTGCAAGTAAGTATTAAAGGAGGGACTGTCATGAAAATGAGCTCAGAGAAAATGTTCCATGACTTTAGTGTCTTCTGTCCTCCTTTCTAAACTTGGTAGGCTGGCCTCATGATACACACAAGCATACAACTTCCTCTCCCTGCTTCATATTAAAGGACACAGGCTGAGCAAGATACTTGAACACAGGAGAAGCCCTTGGCTGCTCTGCAGCTCCCTGGCCCTTGTCCTGAGCTTCTCATGGAAACCGCACTGATGACTCATTCCAAACCCATCTACACTGAGGGATTTCCACAGTTAGGACTTTCAGTCCCAGAGGAACAGGAATGCTTTGTCCCCCTAAATGTCCACTCCTGAACTTATTTATTTTTTCTTGCCAAAAGGTATGGTGTGGACACTTCCAATTATCTAACTGAAATCCTCTGAACCCTCATATATTCCATCCCAGTACTATCCCTGTGTATTCCTGGGGCTCCTCTGTCTTCTCATTTCATTTCAGGTTGTTTGAGGCAAAGAGAAAGATGGCTGTTACCCATGCCATGCAGCAGCCCTGCTAGATTTGAGATGGGTAGAATTTGCTCTTCAATCTTCTTGAAGCATTGAAACCTTTATTGCTCAGGTTCAGGTTCGATGGATGAATGGACAAAGAAAATATATTTTCAATCTCAATCTTAAGAAGGAAATCCTGTCATGTATAACAACATGAATAAATGTAGAAGACATTTTGCTAAGTGAAATAAACTAGGCACAGAGAGACAAATACTGCATGATCTCATATATTCACCGTCTTGAAATTTTGCCTGGAGGTTTCTTAGGGTCTTCATGGTTTCACCTATTTGGAGGGTCTCAGGCCCAGGGGAAGCCATCAGCCTTAATGATATACATCATTGCCTTCCCAAAAAGCCTTGGCCCCTAACTATTCAGTGCTCTGCTCTGACAGACCTGGATCTCAGCCCTGAATGTTCTACACATAGGTGGTATGTGGAATAAACACATAATCCTTTATGTAATTTGCTCAAATTTCCCAATAAGTCCTGAAAAAACAATCCTGGAAGAACAAACATACACAAATATACACATGTGCACACACAAACACAACAGGAAAAAACTCACTAGCTAACCAAAAGCATGCATGCCTTAGATTCCTTAACAACTGGTCAATTATGATTATAAACAGGCATTTACCTCTGTTGGAATAGTTCTCTTGAATGATCTGTTGTCAGTGACAACCTAGAACAATACCTGCTATATAGTTAGTGAGTGCTAATGGCTGGCTTCCTTTCTTCTCTGAAACTAGGCACTATGACTTTTCACCGCATCATTGAGGCTATGCTGGGTACCACATATGTGGGCTTTACTATCAGGCCCACAGGGGCCCTGCAGGTGAGACAAGGTAGGGGCAGCACCAGTGCCATCTTGCAAGGGCCAGAGTCTTGCCACATCCTATGCAGGATGTGCCATGATCAAGAGAGTCACCCTCAAGTCCATATGGGTCCTCACTGACTACACAGCACTAAATGTACATGTGACTTCTAACTGAATAAAGCTTTCTCAGAATCAATATGGCTGGACCCCAAGTAAGCCAACTATTTCAATAAGCAAGAGAAAATGCTACTCACTGGCCTCTGCTGTTTGTCTCCTAATTGCAAGCAAATTTGGCAGACTCAGATTCAATTTATTGCAGAAACCAAATGATTAGAAAGGTCTCATTACAAAAACCTAGGGATCCTTTTCCACAAAGAATGTGTTGTGATATATAAGGACTGACTACAGGCAAACAAAGCTAGACTCCAGTGCGTAAGTCTAAGGAAGGTCCTTGCAGACAAAGGAAGGTCCCAGAGGGTTAAGTCTTGGTCTTTCTTTACCTGCTCCCTTTGGTAGGGCAGGAGGTTTCAACAGCAACATCCTGCCCTCCAGCCCCAGCAGCCAAACAGTAATGAAGACCAAGCAAAGATACTGTTATCCACCAAAACAGCTCCCTGAATTGCCCTTCCTATTCCCTGGCCTCGGTTCCAAATTTTCTCTATTCCAATATTCTGCACAAAATCCAAAATTCACTCACTTGCAGTTATGGTCACACCCCTGAAGGTCATATCATGATCATCATAAGTGAGAGTATAAACATCCACCTACTCCCAGAGAGCTTGCCATATTCTCGGCTATGCTAAGTGCTTTCCATGCATTATCCCACTTAATTCTCACTACAAGCTTTTGACATAGGAGCTATTATTATCTCTACTTTACAGATTAAGTAATTGAGTTCCAAGTTCACACAGCTCATAACTAAAAGAGACAAGACAAGGTATGTCTAACATCAAAGTACATATTTCTTTTTTATCATTTCCACATTTTTGTTTCTCTTTTGAAATCTCTAGCTTAACCTTTCCGTGTCTGACTAGTTTCTTCCTTCATCTGCCGTAGTGCAGCCCTAATGTGAGCCCTGTGGAGAACTCAAGTCTCACAGGCCTGCTTTCTCTTTCTGGTCTACCAACCTCTGCCCAGCTTCACTTCCTCCCTGTCCACCCGGTTGCTCTTGTCAATCATCTTAACTATATGTTTACCAACTCCCTCAACTCCCTGATCCCTTAATCTTTTTGTGCACAAGTTCTGATGATGACCAAGCCAGGATTAATACCACCACCTGTTTTTCCCTTTGGTGCCCTGGGCACGAGGAGGATGCTGCCCAAAACCCACTACCCATGTTGGAAACCAGCCTTTGTGGATCCTTCAAGCTCATGCTAATCTCTCTGTCCTGCTCAGCTGTCTTTCCTTTCCATCCCCATGGGGATGGCTCTCAGTCTTGTTTTGACCTCAGGTCCCCCACCAGGCCCCTGCCCTCATTCTCTCAGCTGAGAAGCAAGTGGCCTGTGTCATTGGGAAACTTGAGATTAGTATGCATGAACTCTTTCAACTGCCCTCTCAAAATCCCTGTATCTTCCCTCATTTTGTCCCTGCTAATTGCCCAGATTTCAAATATCCTGATCTTCAGCAGGACCACACTTCTTGCTAAGAAGTGTCCCCTGTGTCCTGCGTTGTACCATCAGTCATGCCATTCTCTTCTGAGTCCACAACAATCTCTGTGGATCCTCTGGAATAACTAAGTCTACAGTTCCTTCTGATGCCTCACATGCAGACATTTGGAGTTTCTAATGGTGCTTCTCATCATTCTTTTGAAACTTTCTCTCTTAATCACTGAGTGCCTACTTAAGGTCTTATCTTTGACCATCTTCTTACTCTACTTCCTCTCTCTCATCCACTGAATTTATCCACAGGTTTTATCTACATCCATGAATGCAAATACTATCTGTGTTAGTCTTTCTCGAGTTGCTCTAACAAAATACTTGCAGGGTACTTCATGAGTTGCTCTAACAAAATACTTGCAGGGTCAGCATGAGGGAAGTGGGTTTGGGGACAAGTGGCTAGGGTAGTGAGCTATTTAGTAAGTAAAAGCAAGGGGACACAGAGATGTGTTGGATATGGGAGATAAAGGAGAAGAGGGCATCATATCAAGTTCCTACAAAGGCTCCAGGCTTCTATAATCGGATGGATGTTGGTGCCATTTGCTGATTCAGAGAATAGGGGAAGATGATCATGTGATAAGGGAGAGAGAGTACTAGGGAACTGTCAGAGAGAGCTCAATCTCAATTCCAGACAGACTGGTTTGCAGGGACTTCTGCCTTCCACATAGGCATTTCAAGTCTGAAACCCAGAGGGGAGATGAGGCGACATATAAATGTGAGTGTTACCTGCTTATAAATGCTCACTTAAATTGGTGAAAATAAGATTGTCCAGGGCAGAGAAGACAAAGTGGGCCAAGAAGAAAGCCTGTGACCAACCTGGAGAACAACGTTCATAGTTGAGCAGAAAAGAATGAACTCAGAAAATTCACAGAATGTGGCAACAGAAATAGAAGTAGAAAAAAAAAAAAAAAAGAGTATCATCTCAACTCCTGGAAGCCAAGAGCAGAGCACATTCCAAGAAGCAGGAGTGATCACTGGAGCCAGAGGGAGCTGCTGAGAGCTCAAGGAGGCAACCTCCTGGAAGGAAACGCCTCTATCCAGCGGAGCTACTGGGAAACGGGATCATGGGAACCAAAACCACACTGGAACAGCCAAAGAATAAGTGAAAAATGTACTTGGGGAAAAAAATGAGCATTATTGAAATAATGGAAAATAAGAGCATTTTCTTTTTAAATGTTCAATGCAAGAAGAGCGGCAGCAGAGCAATAGCTAGAGGGAATGTAGGGAGTATTTGACTTATATTTAATGGAAAGGGCTTGAACACAATTAAAAGCTAATAGAAAAATCTAGTTAACAGGACCATTCTATGTATAAGGGAAAGAAAAGATCAGTAATATGAATCTGTATGCTTCTGGGGAAGCAGAAGTAGATGGAATGTAGTGTTCAGGATGAGATGCAGCCTTAGCGGCAGGAGAGAAGCCTTCTCTGCAGTAACAGGAAGAGAAGGGAAGGGATTGGAACAGATGCAGATCATTCAGTATTGGAAGACAAGCATATTTTGATTTAGTTACTTCCATTTTATTTTTTTTCACTAAAGTGGATATGGGGTAAAATAAATTGAGCAAGCACTCTTGCCTACCGGAAGATGGTATAAATGTAGTTTTCCTTATTTTCCCCTCTAACTGCAACTAAAAGCCTTGGGTATTATGCAAAACAAATAGAAAAGGACTCTGGGCTATGGAGAGAAGGGAACAGACTGACTGAGGCCTCAGGATACAAGGAAAACATGACAATGTGTTCCCGGGTTTTCTTCTTGCCTTGTATGCCCCAGACTTGGAGCTGCAGCAGCAGGCAACAGCAAACACCCTTGGGCAAAGAAAAAAAAAAAAAGATCAACAAAATACTGTTCTCGCTACCCAACATATCAGGAAATGGGCAGCTAACTAGGCAGAAAACTTTGGACAATAACCATTCTTCCACAGTAAAATATCACAGGAGAAATGGAGACCAAGCTAAAGTTTGCTTCCCATGCCAAGTAAAGCCAGTGGGGAATGTAGCCACCAGCGTGGTCAGGTTGTAATGCAGCACTCTTCTCCATCACAGATGCCAACAGTGAGAGACAGAAGGGAGTCAGGAGAGGAAGGCTCCCACTCTGCTAGTGTACTGTCAGAGGATGTCTTGTGGAATCTGGGACTTTAAGAACCACCCAGTGATAATGAGGCCTGGTGTCAGTGGGGGCCAGTGGGGATCTGGAATGTCCACACCCACTCAAAATGTCCCTTAGTCTTGAACATCAAAGGAGGTCAAGCTGTGTTTCTGGACTTCTACTCCCAGATCATAGCAACCAGAAAGCACTCCATCCTTTTCGAATCAAAGCATCAGCAGGGAGAGGAAATCAGTTCCAATAGGAGGTTTAAATAAGACTCAGAGCCTCATAGTATAACCCCTCGATGTCCATATCTAAATTGAAAATCACTCCTCATACTGAGAACCAGAAAGAGCTCAAGCTGTATGAAATAAAATGGTCCATGCCAGCACTGAGATGACAGAGATGTTAGAATTATCTGACAAAGATTTTAAAGGCAGCTGCCAAAAAAAAACACCTTTCAGTAGACAGTGAAGAATATACATGAACAAAGGAAAAAATGAGAAGGGAAATCTCAACCCCCAAAAAATAGTCTCAGCAAGAACATAGAAGATATAGATTATAACCAAATGGAAATCTTGCAAATGAAAACTATAAGAACAAAGGTAAAAATATACAACAAAGAATAGATGGCCTACATAGTAAATTGGAGACAACAGAGGAAACAATCAGTGATGTTAAAAAAAAACACCAAAATAACTCAGTTTGAAAGAAAGAAATTTGACTTAAATCATTGTGATAACCAACCCAACTCCATCTTCAGTCTTACCGCCATTTTGTGGTTGTGCTCGGACAAAGCACCCAAAATCCACATCCTGTTTGGCAGAAAACTTGCTACAGTTGCAGGATACTTTGTAGCTCACCTACTGTGTGAAACTTCCTCTTGCCCCCACTAACATGGCATGGTTCTGCTTCTGTAAAATTCCACTTGTGTCCCCCTTGAGCCCTCCCCAACTGAAAGCATGGTTTAAAAGGAGAAATCAAATTGTTTCTTAGTGCCAAGAGATCTTTCTGGGCACTAGCCCCCTCTTGGTCTCTGGCTCAGAGTGTGGCGCATCTCTGTAGTTCTAACTTGGTCACCCATAACAACATGAGCACAGCCTCAGGCACACAATATAAAATGAACCAGCATTCACATCAGCAGAGGCTCATAGGAGAACAGAGAGAGGACAAGATTGAAAAAGTCCTCAAAAAAAAAAAAAAAACACTGAAAACTTTCAAAATTTTGCAAAATATATACTTCTATAGATTTAAGAAACAGTGGAGCCAAACCAGAATAACCTCAGTGAAGTCCACAGGAAGACACACGTCATAGTCCAAGTCCTGAAAACTAAAGACATAGTAGGAAAATATCTCAAAAGCAGTGAGAAACAACATCTTAGCTATCATTGAAAAACAAGTTGAATAACAGAAAAATTCTTACAAGAAAGCTGAAGGCTGAAAGGAAGTGAAGCATTTTCCAAGTGCTGAAAGCAAAGAAGCCCTACTCTGAAATTCTACATACAGTGAAAATATCCTTCAGCAAACGAGGAGAGGTCAAAATAGTCACAAATAAAAGAAAACAAGGAGTGTTTATCACTGGAAGATCTTCCCTAAAATAAAAGACATTCTCTAAACTGAAGTAAAATGATAAAAGACAGAATCTTGGACTACCAGGAATCATGAAAACAGCACAGTAAGCAGAACTGTGGGTAAATGCAATAGACTTTCTTTTCCCTCTTAAGTTTATTAACTTATGGTTAATAATTGGAAAGAAGAGTAAACAGAATCTGATGCAGTTTTGAATGTATGCGTTGAAAATAGTTAAAACAATTCTGCTACAGAAAGGAAGGTAGAAAAGGAAGGTAAGCTTACGATTTTTCACTTCAACTGGTAAAGAATAACTCCCATAGACCATGATGCTATGTATGCATAATGTAATACCTAGAGTGACCATTGAGAAAACTATGCAAACAAGTGTAATCAAAAGCATTGTATTAAAATGAAAAGTAAATTTGGAAAAAGGATTTACATAACCTATAGGAAAGTGGGAGAGGGGGGTAAAGAGATGAAAGAAAAAAGAAAACAAAAAATGGCAGACTTAAACTGTAGCAAGCTGAGAACTATAAAAAGGACAGTTTTTTCAACAGAGGGAGTTAAAAATGACCCAACTACATGCTGTTTATTTAAAAAATTAAAAACAATGATACAGGCAGGTTGATGGTAAGGGGATATAAAAGATACACCATGCAAACATTAATCAAAGGAAATTACGGATGTTTATATTAATATTAAATAAAGTGTGTTTTGGAGCAAAAAATTGCTGCTAGACATAGAGTCATTTTGTAATTTAAAAAGCTCAATCTAGTAGGAAAATATAAACATCTTAAATGTATGCACCAAAAAAAAAGCTGCAAAATATGTGAAACAAAAACTAATAGGACTAGAAGAGGAATATATAAATTCAGTTCTATTTGAAGAATCCAAAACCACCCTAAACAATCAAAATAGCAACTATACAAAAATCAGCAGAGATACAGCAGAATTCACCACCATCATTCCTTAGCAGCATTTCACCAGTGTTTCTAGAACACCTTACCTACCAGCGGCAGAATATACACTGCTCACAAGACACACAGGAAAATAGGTCAGATCCTGAGCCAAATTCCTCAGCAAAATTAAAAAGAATGTGAATCATATAGAATATATTCTTCCACATCAATGAAAATAAAATGTTTTCTCCAAACATTTGGAAACTAAACAACAAACTTCAAAATAACTGATAAGTCTAAGAGAAAGTATCTATCGAAATTTTTAAAGAAACATCAAAGTGGAAAGTCAAAATTTGGGTGACATACCTAAAAGAGTGTTAAAATAAAAATTATGAGTAGGGAGAATTTCAAATACTTCCACAAATTACAAATTTCACTGTTTTAAAAATATTTCTCTATATATATGCTAATTGATTTCATTTATATTACTAGTGTTATGGTTTGGGTCTAAATGTCCCCCAAAGCCTCATGTGGTCCTAGGTGGGGCTTTTTCAGAAGCAGCTGGATCTAGAGTGTGTGACACTGAAATTGATTCATGTTGCAATGTTCTACTTAAGGACACTAGGATTAAGGGTATAAGTGCTACCCACCCTAAGTAGTCTGGATGAGATAAAAGGGGCAAAAAGATGCTGCTAACATCCCATGCTTGCTTTGCTACCTTCCATCTGCCATGAACTGTTTTTCTCCTCTGTGACACCCCTCTTCCATGTGCCACCCTGCCTTGGAGCCAGCCAACTATGGACTGAAACCACTACAAATTATGAGCTAAATAAGCCTTTCCCCCTTTAACTTTGGGTGTCTCAGCAATGACAAAAAAGTGACTAAAGACAACTAGTTTATCTTAGTTCATTGAAAAGAGAGATTTGGGTTATTATCTGTTTTTTTCTTTCTTGTAAGAATCTCTTTTTGGGTTTTTGTCTTATACTCTGAGTAACTACTTTGAAGATAATAATACACAGTGCAATAGCTATTATTATTCTCTATTTGATTATGAATTTTTAAAGTTTTCATAAAGTAAAAAATTATAACACCAAAGCATATATTAGAAAAGCAGAAATTATCAAAATAATGATATAAGCCCCATCTCAAGATGCGGGGGGGGGGGGGATAAAATCAAAAGCATGCAACCAAATAAAACAAAGGTAAGAGGAGAAATCAATATAAATGGATACAGAAAAATAATAGAGGAAATCGATAAAACAAAGATCTGGTTATTTTAGACATCAATAAAATTTGCAAAACTCTAGCATCACTGGAAAAAAACAGAAAACAAAAATTGCCAGTATCAGGAATGAAGCAAATTATGTCCCCACAGACATGAAAAAGACAATAAAGGAAATAAGGGCTGAGGATTTAGCTCAGTGGTTCTGCCACCTGCCTCAAAAGTGCAAGGTCCAGAGTTCAATCCCCGGTACCAAAAAAAAAAAAAAAGGAAATAATACCAGCAACTCTAGGGACACATATTTGACAACTAAGTGAAATGCACTAATTCCTCAAATAAAGACAAATTACCACAATTCATCCAATGTGAAACAGATAAATGCGATATCTTTATGACTTTTTTCTCAGTGCTAGGGATTGAACCTAGGGCCTTCATATGGAGCTATATGCCAGCTCTATTTTATTATTTTATTTTGAGGCAGAATCTCACTAAGCCATCAAGTTGCCCAAGCTGGGCTCAAATTTGCAATCCTCCTGCCACAGCTTTCAGAGTGCTGGTATTACAGGTATGATCCATGACCCCTTGCCCCTTATAATTCTTAACAAAATTAAATTCATTAGTTAAGCACTATCCCAAAAATGCAAACCCATAAATTTTCAAGGGGGGGATTCTACCAAATATTTAAGATAAATTAATACCAATTCTACACAATTTCTTCAAAAATGAGGAAAGAATGTCCTCTAATTCATTTTATGAAGTTAGTAATATCTATTACCAAAACAAGAAAGATAGAACAAAAAGGGTAAAGAAAACTACAGATCCATATCTTTCATAAAATATTCATCAGAAATCCTTCACAATATATTAATATATTAGCCAGGGCACTCACAAAACAGAAGAATAAAATGGAATGAAAGGGAAGGGAAGAAGTGGGGAGGGGGAGGGAAGGGAGGAAAGGGAAGTAAAGAGAAGAAAAAAGAGAAGAGAAGGCTCAGAAGATGATAGATAGATATAGATAGACATATAGATAGATAGATTCATGATAGATAGATATATAGATAGATTCATTACGGAATTGGCTCAAAAGCTTACAGAGGCTGAAAAGTTCAATGACACCCATGTAGCAAACCCCAGACCCAGGGAAGTTAGTAGCAAAGTTCAGTCCAAGAAGCCAGAAGCCTCAGAATCAGAGAAGCTAATGGTGCAGCACCTGATCAAGACTGAAGGCCTAGAGCTGCTGAAAGGCTGGTTGGTGCTTGTCCAAATCCCAAACCCCACGGCAGAAGAATGTCCACTCTCAGTAATCTTAAGTAAGGCATGAGAAGGAAAGAGAAGGGATACAGTTTGTAAAAGAAGAAATAAAACTGAAGATCTCTCTTTACAGGTAACATGACCAGCTACGTAGAAACTTCAAAGAAATCGACAGCTCCCAGCACAGAGGAGGCTTCTGGGTAGACGTGCCACAGCTCCCAGCGTGGAGGAGGCTTCCGGGTAGGCATGCCACAGCTCCAAGCACAGAGGAGGTGAGCCGTGCAGGTGCCAGCTACAACCTCCCACCCCCCCCAACTACCACCCCCCGTCAAAATGAGAAGACATGTAAACAAGCCTCAGAAACAGACTTCCACATCACCTACAGCAACCCCAAAGGGAAATAAGATGGAACACTTTGATACTCAACCACCTGAACTCCCTGAACTAGCAATGAAAGAGGATCTGGAAAAAATGAAATCAGATATAATTTCTGACATAACAGCAGAGAGTGTGCCCATGATTAATAAATCTTGAGAGGACACAGATAAAAAATAGAGGAGTGGGGAACATGATGGAATCCCAACATAGGAAACAAATTGAATCCATAAAACAGATGTAAACAGTCTTTCTCTGCTTTGGGGATCAAGGTGATGCTTGCTTCCAGGAATGCATTCAGGAGTATTGCTTCCCTTTCAATTTCATTGAAGAGTTTAAACAGTAGTGGCAGTTGTTCCTCTCTAAATGTCTCATAGAATTCAGTGGTGAAGCCATCTGGACCCGGGCTTCACTTGGTTGGTAAGTTTTTAATTATGTTTTCAATTTCATTGATTGATATTGGGTTGTTTACAATTCTTAGGTCTTCTTTGTTCAACTTTGGTAATTCATACATGTCTAGGAATCTGTCCATTTCTTCTCTGTTTTCCATATTATTGGCGTATAGATTGCCAAAGTAGGTTTTGATGATTGTCTGGATTTCTGCTGGGTCTGTTATAATTTCACTCTTTTCATTTCTAATTGCATGGATTTGGGCCTTTTTTTTCCTTTTTCTGATAAGTTTGGCTAAGAGTTTGTCAATTTTGTTTATTCTTTCGAAGAACCAGCTCTTGGCTTCATTGATATTTTGTATCATTCTCTTAGTCTCCATTGCATTGATTCCTTCCCTGATCTTCATAATTTCCTCCTTTCTATTGGCTTTGGATTTATCCTGCTCTTCTTTTTCTAGAACCTTGAGGTTCAGCATCAGGTTGTTTAATTGAGCTTGCTCTGTTTTCCTGATATGAGTATTCACTGCTATGAATTTCCCTTGTAAGACTGCTTTCATTGTGTCCCATAGGTTCAGACATGTTGTATTGTCATTGTCATTTAATTGAAGGAACTGTCTGATTTCTTCTTTAATTTCCTCTATGACCCATTGGTTATTCATAAGTGTGTTGTTCAGTTTCCACGTGATTTTGAAATTTTTGCAGTTTCTTTTGCTATGGATCTCCAATTTCATCACACTATGGTCTGATAATATACAGGGGATAACTTCAATTCCTTTGCACTTACCTAAGTATGTTATGTAGTAATAAAAGAAACAAAGATAGGAAAGGAAGAAGTCAAATTGTCATTATTTGCAGATGACATGATACTCTTTATCAAAGACCCCAAGAACACCACCAAAAGTCTTCTAGACTTAATAACCAAATTCAGTCAAGTAGCTGGATACAAGGTCAACACACAAATCTCAATAGCTTTCCTCTACACAAACAAGGACTCACTGAGAGAGAAACACGGCAAAAAATTCCTTTCACAATAGCATCCAAAAATACTGAAATACCTAGGAATCAACCTAACAAAAGAAATCAAAGCCCTCTTCTCTGAAAACTATAGCACTTTGAAAAAAGAGATTGAAGAGGATATCAGAAAATGGAAAGACATCCCTTGCTCCTGGGTAGGAAGGAGCAACATAGTGAAAATAGCCATACTTCCAAACTTGCTATATAGATTCAGTGTAATCCCAGTTGAAATCCCAGCAGCATACTTCATGGACATTGAGAAAACAATCCAAATATTCATTTGGAACAAGAGACCTAGAATACCAAAAGCAATTCTAGGTAACAGAGACATGGCAGAGGCTATTACAACCCTCAATTTGAAAGTATACTACAAAGCTGCTGTGATAAAAACAGCACGGTACTGGCAAAGAAACAGACCTGAGGACCAGTGGAACAGATTAGAAGATGCAGAAACAACTCCAGACACACTCAGCCATCTCATCTTTGACAAAGGAGCCAAACACCCTCACTGGAGGAAAGATAGCCTCTTTAATAAATAGTGCTGGAGAAATTGGGTTTCAACTTGCCAAAGACTAAAACTAGACCTATATCTCTCACCATGCACTAAACTAAAATCTAAATGGATTAAAGATCTAAATATTAAAACAGAAACACTGAACCGGCTGGAACAGAGGTGAGGTAGAACTCTTGAAGACATTGGTGTAGGAAAAGATTTTATGAACAAAACCTCAGTTGCCCTCAAACTAGCACAAACAATCAACAAGTGGGATCTCTTATTAAAAAGCTTTTGCACAGCAAGAGAAACCACCAGCAATGTGAAGAGACAACCCACAATGGGGGAAAAAATTTTCACCAGCTGTCCCTCAGACAAAGGTGTACTGTCTTGAATCTATAAAGAAATTTTTAAAAAATCAGACCCCCCAAATTTAAAGACCCAATCCAAAAATGGGCATCTGAAATGAACAGACATTTCTCACACAAAGAAGTACAAATGGCAAATACACATATGAAAAAATGTTCAACATCACTGGTCATTCAAGAGATGCAAATGAAAACAACACTGAGATTCTACCTCACTCCAGAAAGAATGGCTGCTATCATGAAATCAACCAATAACAAATGCTGGTGGGGCTATGGGGAAAGAGTAACCCTACTCCACTGCTGGTGGGAGTGTAGACTGGTGCAAGCACTGTAGAAATCAGTATGGAGATACCTCCAAGAACTAGGACTGGAAGTCCCATTTGACTCAGCTATTCCCCTGCTGGGGATCTTCCCCAAAGAATTAAAAGAATCATACCACAGTGATATATGTGCACCCATGTTCATAGCAGCACATTTTGTAATAGCTAAAACTTGGAAGCAACCCAAATGCCCATCAACTGGAGACTGGATAAAGAAAATGTGGTTTTTTAAATAAAATGGAGTACTACTCAGCCATTCAAAATGAGAAATTAGACATTTATTGCTAAATGGATGCACATTGAGGCGATACTCTTAAGTGAAATAAATAGGACACGCATGTGTAAATACCAAATAGTTTCTCTGGTGTGAGAAACTGAAAGTGTAAATAAGGACTAAAAGGTATAATAGATAATGTGAAATAGGAAGAAAAGGTGCAAAGGGGAAGGGGAAGGGGAAGTGGTAGGAGTAGGGGAAAGGAATGAAGGGAATGGAATTAATATGAGAAAATGAAAAAAAGGAACCAAAGTCTTTGTAAATAGGGAGCGATGGAGGGGTTGAAGGGAGAGCAGGGCAAGGGGGAAAAAACAAGAACCAAGAGAGCATGTAAAGGTGCATATTTCCAATGATGAATGTCATTATATTGTACACCTAAAATATACCAATAAAAGGATATACAAAATAAAATGAGAACTCCAAGAAATCTACAAAAGAACTTCTTAAATATAACATAAGAGTTCAATATGATTGCAAGATACGAAATCAACATACGAGTCAATTGGTTTTGTATGTAGTACCAATGAACACATGGATACCAAAATTTAAAATATTTGTTGACCATAAGAAACTAGATACTTCAGTATACTAAAAAGCACAAAATGTTCATGAAAGAAATCAAGTAATATCTAAAAGAATGGAGAGACATACCAACATCCATTTATTAGTAAAAATGTCAATTCTACTCAAACTAAGACCCAAGCATAAGACCCAGTTCCTATGAACTTTAACACAAGAATTTTGTTGATATAGACAATATTATTGTAAAATGTATATGGAAAGGCAAAAAACTACAACAGCTAGAACAATTTTGAAGACAAAGAAGAAGAAATTTCAAAAAATTATTCTGTCTGATTTCAAGACTTATTATGGAATTACAATGGACAAGGCTTTGAAGGTTGCCTGATGGATGCAGAATAGGGAATGAAGAAATATACTTACTGGGCCAGGGATTTAGCTCAGTGGTTCTGCCGCCTGCCTCACAAATTCAAGATCCCGAGTTCAATCCCTGGTACCAACCACCCCCCCCAAAAAAGAAATATACTTAGATAAGCCCAGCTAGCTGTAGCAAAAGTACAAAAGCAAGTCAATAGGAAAGGTAGCCTTTTGAGTGAACAGTGTTGAAGCAAATGAATATCCTTAGGCAAAAAGCTAAAATTAAACCTAAGCCACACTTCTTATATGAAAAGCAACTCAAAAATGGGCCACAAACTAAAATGTGAAACTATACAACTTCTATAGAATCATAAAACATTTAAAAAGTAGGAGACTACCTTTGAGGCCTAACATAGGCAAAGCACTCATAAACACAACACAGAAGCACTATCCATAAAAGGAAACATTGATAAATGGGAGTTCATTAAATTTAAAGCATCTGCTCTATGGAAAGCACTGTGAAAAGGATGAGACTTAGAAACATTTCTGCAAACCTCATGGCTGACAAATGACTCATATCTAAAATATGTAAAGAACTGTCAAAGCTGAGCAATAAAGTAATCCAACTACAAAAAGACAGGCAAAAGGCAAAAAAAAAAAAGACATTTCACCAAAGAAAAGATGCACAAAAGAAAAGATGGGAAATAAGCACATGAAATGTTCAGTATCAATTAGTGCAAATAAATGAGACTGAAGGATCACTGCAGATGGTTATCAAAATGGTTAATATTTAAAAAATAATAACACCAAATATTAGCAAGGATGTGGAGAAACTGAATCAACCTTACACAACTGGTAGGGATGTAAAATGGTACAACCACTCTGAAATATAGTTTGGCAGTCTCTGAAAACACCAACACATACAATCACAGGAAGTGCTACCCAGCTGTTGCTCTCCTGAGGTTTCATCCCAGAAAAATTAAGACTTCTGTTCACCTACAAAACGTGTGTCTACAACAGCTGCATATATAATAGTCAGAAAACGGAAACAACACAGATGTCTCAGTGGTGACCTATTAAAGTGATGGTCGTTCTTTCATACCATGGAATATTAGCCAGCAGTACAAAGCATCAAACTATTACTACACAAAAAGTGTCTCCTGAAGATTATGCTAGCCCAACGCCATAAAGGTACACACTGTATGAATATATAT